>VXAD01003768.1:0-32246 GCA_013399195.1 Dicrurus megarhynchus | reverse complement strand
CGGGCTCTCTAGGACGCCGGCGCCCCGCACACCCACCATGGATCTGCTGCTGTTAGTGAACACGAGCCTGGGCTCCCCCAACGAGTCCCTGGCGCTGCCCCCCGCCTCGCCGTCCTCCTCGGCCCTCCTGCAGCCGCCCTCCCCCTACTCGCCGGCGGCCGTGGCCAGCCTGGCGGCTGTGGTGGGCTTCCTCATCGTCTTCACCATCGTGGGCAACGTGCTGGTGGTGATAGCTGTGCTCACCAGCCGGGCGCTAAGAGCCCCCCAGAACCTCTTCCTGGTGTCCCTGGCCAGCGCGGACATCCTGGTGGCTACCCTGGTCATGCCTTTCTCCTTAGCCAACGAGCTTATGAATTACTGGTACTTCGGCAAGGCGTGGTGTAACATTTACCTGGCGCTGGATGTGCTCTTCTGTACCTCGTCCATTGTCCACCTGTGCGCCATCAGTCTCGACAGGTACTGGTCGGTCACACAGGCGGTGGAGTACAACCTCAAACGGACACCCCGGCGGATCAAGGCCATCATCCTCACCGTGTGGCTCATTTCAGCCATCATCTCCTTCCCACCATTGATCTCCGTGTACCGGGACCCTGAAGGAGATGTCTTTCCCCAGTGCAAGCTCAATGACGAGACATGGTACATCCTTTCTTCTTGCATTGGCTCTTTCTTTGCCCCCTGCCTCATCATGGTGTTGGTCTATATCCGCATCTACCGCGTGGCCAAGCTAAGGACCAGGACCCTCTCTGAGAAGCGTACGATGCCAGAGGGGTCCTCCCAGACTGAGAACGGCTTGAGCCGCGCTGCCGGCGGCTGCACGTCCCTGAGAATGCAGCTGGGAGAGAACGGTCATTATTCAGTGCACCACTGGCGCAAAGCCTCTGAGCTGGAGGACATTGAGCTGGAGGAGAGCAGCACCTCAGAGAGCAGACGGAGGCGGAGCCGGGAGGAGCATCGCCGCAAAAGCAAGAGCCAGTCCTTCTCCTACTCATACTCCTCCAAGCACTCCAGTAGCCGTCTGTCCCGTGCCAGCAATCGCTCCATGCAGTTCTTCTCGTACCGCCGTCGCCGGAAGCGTAGCAGCATCTGCCGTAAGAAAGTTGCCCAGGCCCGGGAGAAACGCTTCACTTTTGTGCTGGCTGTGGTCATGGGGGTCTTTGTAGTTTGCTGGTTCCCTTTTTTCTTCAGCTACAGCCTCTATGGTATTTGCCGGGAGGCATGTGAGGTCCCTGAGACTCTCTTCAAGTTCTTCTTCTGGATTGGGTATTGCAATAGCTCCCTCAACCCAGTCATCTACACCATCTTCAACCAGGACTTCCGCAGGTCCTTTAAACACATTCTTTTTAAGAAGAAGAAGAAGAACTTCTGGCATTGAGCTGGAGGGATGGATTTGCCTCCAGCAGGAGCAGAGTTAAAAGAGAAGGCTCAATGCTGGAAAAGAAGGGAGGGAAGAGAACATGGGGCTTGGGCTTAGGGAGAAGGAAGAGGGCTTGCCCCCTCGCTGGAGCAGGGTGATGCTGTGGGGGACAGGGATGGTGTCGGGGAAGCTGAGGGCATTCACCGTGGTACAGAATGGTGACATGGTGCTGGGGGAGCAGTGCTGGAGTGTGGAGGGGTAAATGGGGAGGGAGTGATTGTCTTTGAACCCTGATGGAGGGCACTGGGAGCCTGCAGAGGAAAACAGGCTGAGACACAGAGTTTGGGAGGCAGTGAGCATTCATGGGCTCTGGAATTTTGTGGGAAAACAAAAAGAGACATCAAGAGGAAAGGGTTAAGTGGCAGTGGTAGTGGAGATTCAAGTATTTATAAATAGGGCAGCTGGGGCCCATGGTGGATTTGTCCCAGTAAGAAATTGGCTTTTACTGCTTATGTGGGGAAGGAAAGTGCAAAGTACCAGGCACTGACAGTGTTTTGAGTTATGAAAGGATTTAAATGTTTGCCAAAAAAACCCCTAAAGAACAATCCAAACTCTTTTCTAAATAAACCTTTGTACTGTTAAAACCTTCTGAATCATGATTTTGCACAAGGGATGAAGTCAAACAAAGCATGGGGTTTTCTTTTCCTTTGGAGGGGTCTTAGCCTGTAGAGCTGGATGGGAAATATTTTTCCTATCTTCCCATAGTTTCTGGTTATTCAGTGGAAGAAACCTGGGAGTCTCACTTTTTTTTCATGAAGTATGAAAAGGAGCACATATACCCCATGACCTCATTTCCTCCTGCTGGATCACCAAGCAGTAAATTCCTGCTCCATCCTGCTCAGATTGGTGACCTAAGGACCTTGCTGTCCTGGAGCAGATAGTGAAAAAAAAATCATTCTGATTAACTCTCCTAACATTTTTTGAGATAGAATAAAAAAAGAAAAAATCAAGTTTCCACTTCAATGTGCCCAGGGGAACTTTTCTTTCCCTTTTTTTCAGTCTCCCTTCAAAGGCTAATCTCAGGGCTGGATGCATGCTCCTCATTCTCAGGCAGCTGAAGGCGTTCTGATATGCAGGTTTTCAGAGAAAGAGCAATCGCCCCACTACTAAGGTCTTTAAATCCTTTGTATTTACAGTCTTAGAGCAACTAAATCCTTTATATTTATTTTTTAATGAGAAGCATACATTGCAGATTGTCAGTGGTGTATGTGAACAAATCTCAAAAGGAGGTGCAGCTGTTCCAAACCTTTAGTTTTAATGTTGCTTGCTTTCCCTTCTTCTGTTTGCATTTCTAGCTTATGATTTTAGAGGATTTTGTTGGGAGGAGGGGCAGAAGAGGAGAGAATAGTTTGAAAAGTTATTAAAGCAAAACATATTTCCCATGGGTTTATAAAATGTCATAAACTGCAGTGAAGAAAATGAGAGACAGGGACTGGTGTCTGTACGTTCATCACTGAATGCATACCAAGTGTAAGAGTGAGATGAGCATTTACATTCCTTCTTCAGCTGTGCTGCTGCAAGGTGTGTATTCTGTTTGTGGAGCAAATACTGCTCCTTTCTATGTTTATCACTCCTTCCATAGGCAGCAGGATTTGGCATCTGCCTCAAATGAACCTTTCCACAGCAAACAGTTCTTGGAAAAAAAGAAGAATGAAATCTAATCACATATGACAGGCTTCTTAAAACAGCTGAATTTAATCTATATCAGAGAATCATCAGATATCCCCTTCCTCACTCCCTCTGTTCTGTCTGGGAGGTGTCTGTAGCCTTTCTTCTCTTGAAATCTCTGTAGCATAAGGAAAAAGGATAGAGCAGTCACTTATTTCATCAGTTTTTCATAATAAGCATTTGGGTCACTTAACCCTGGAAAAGGAGACTGCCAGTGACTGAGGTTCTGGTGTCCCTTCAATAGACAATTTAACTCAAATTCAGGTGGGAGTTCTGCTGAAGTAGGGACTAGCTGATTGCACCAAATGCTTTAGAAGTTTGCATGGTTTCGCTAAAGAAACAACTGAGATATTTTCAAAGTCCTAAATCTGTACCTTATTGGATTCTTTCTTGAAATAAGGCCCAGAGTGTGAAAAGATTTGAGCTTTGTTTAAATAACAAATGGTTTGCTGCAAATGCATACGTGAGATAAAGGAGAGATAAAAATAGCAACTGAGAGGAGGAAATTACAAGCCATTTCTCTTTTGCAAAATGGATAGTTCTTATTAATGTCACATCAAGAAGAGCTGAAACAAGCTCTCATTATTTGTAGGTAACAATGTAGCTAAAAAGTTGAGGTTTGTTTACTCTGAAGAAACTATGTAATCACCACAGCAACCAAAGCAACATATGGTACCTGGCTACTACCTCTGAGCTCCTGGACGGCTTCATTAGAGGTACCTGTTCCTGCCAAGCAAAGGTCTGCTTTTGTCACGTAATGCTCCTTTAGAGGGGTTTCCCAGTCTGCGGATTCACAGTGGTTTCACTGTTGCACTGCTTTTGAAATGAGCTTTGTGGCCTGTAAACACAGTCCTTCCCCTTTTTTCTTTCTTTGAAAACTTCTCTAGAATTCAAGCAGTCTATGGAAATGAAATTTAAGTGACAGAGTTTAGTGAACATAAAATATATATGGAATGACTGATGTGCCTTAAAAGTAAGTTCTTTGCAGTAAAAGTATTCTGTGGTCATTATAAACATTAAAGAAACAATGTTTCTATTTTGTTTTGCACTTCGGAATGTTTAAAAGATACTGAATATCTATGTGCAACAACATAGTTAAAACCAGGGTGTTTCTATGGTTTTAATTTTTATTATCCCAGTTACTCATCTGATTCAATGCCTCAAGAGGATCTTATTTCTTCTGACATAAATAAAACCTAATATTCATCAATAAAGATGTGCAGTTTACACCCCTTTTAAGTGCATTTCCCTCTAAATTAGTGAATACAGGATTTCTATAAAAATTGTTTTTAATGTAACTACTGAATATGCTTCAAGTAAAATGGAGCTGATTTACTTTTTTTTTAAATACAGTGTTCTCTTATTACTTGTAATAGCTGAAGACTGGAATTTGTAACATTGTGGTGTTAACTTTTCATAAAAAGTTTTCAGCTCTGCTACTCACACTGTGGTTGTGTTTCAACTGTAAGTTGGATAATAGCATATACAGGAGAAAAATAGTTCTTTGCTTAAGAAAAAGGGAGACAACATGTTTAAAATGTGCGCAGTTGTTTCTTTGATCAGACATGATAAACTGGTTGAAACACTCACTCTCTACTGTTGTAGAAGAATGAAATATTGCTACTAAGCCATATCGATTTTAACAAGTACCTGATCTTTAACTCTTCATTTTCTCATTTCACTGTGAAGAATTTGATGTTTCATTTCCCAAAACAGTTTTCTGAACAGTTCTGTTTTTGGTTGGGTATTGAAATACTGAACAGTGTAACTTAGCTGGGATGGGAACTTAGTGCTGCTGTCCTTCAGCCACCTCTGTGGGAGTTTTATATGAGTGAGAAATGCAGAATTAGCCTCTTCAGGGCTTGAGGCAGATGGCAGGGGCCTTATAAATAGGAGATTTGACAGGATCACAGCTTTAAATAATTGTCTGACATAAGAATCAGGCCCTTGTTGCTCTGTGCAATCTCTGTTCAGAAGGGTCATGCTGCTGCAAGAGTGCTGGTGATTTCTGCCAAGCAGATCCGAGGTGAAATTCTACATGCAGCTTTGCACACTTTGGCCTGTATCATCCTTTGTGAGTAATCCCAGAAAACTTGAGTGGAATGTACTTGTGAATCGGGAAGATACTCACTGTGGGCAAGGACTTTAGGAGCTTCCTTAAACATTGTCTCTTTTTTAGTAAGCGTGCCCGAGGAATTTAAGCAAACATTTGTGCGTAAACGTAGAACAGAAGGAATGCAATCCTCTCTGCTTAACTCTTGACTACTGTTCAAACCCATAGAAGATGTGGATTAAAGTTTTTTTGACTGTATAACCAGGGGAACAAACCCTACTGTATATTTTCAGTATAAGCTGTGTGAAGAGCATTATGTGATTGCACCTGTTTTTCAGAGAAGAAAACTGTTGGTCTGTGAGGGTTGGCATTGGCTAGAACAGCATCTGAGAATTGTAAGGATTTTGTAGAGACCGTTGGTAGTGAAATGCATTTCAGGAGAATGTTCTGACCTTAAACTATGACTGCTCTCAAGAAGGGGAGAATATCTACAAGCTGTGCAAAAGGAAGACCAGATGCTATCTGTGAGTTTTTTTTTATGGTTGCTCATTATGACCTTGTTGGTGAACAGAAAGCAAATAGATGCTTCAGAGAAAAAGCCTTAATTTGGAGGGGGAACAGTGCAGGAGGAAATGGCTACCCACAACACTGAGGGAATTAATATTTCTGTGCCTTCTTTCTACTGTAGACAAGTACAGTGGAGGAAGTTGCCCTTTTCATTGCACAATAGGAAATGTTAATTTGTCTTCCAGATCTGTGGATCAGGTAGGCCATACAAAAGATGACACAGGAGAAAGCAAAGATAGGCTTGCTCACTTCAGTGTTCAACACCAAGCTTAAATTTGTCCTTTGTCCTTGAAATTAAGCCAAAAGTACAGTTTGGCACTTGGACCCAAAGGCTATGTAGTATCAATAATGCTACACTGAATATAGTCTAGTTTTAGCAGAAAGCATCAGTTCATATTATACACCCTGCACACCTCTGTTTCACAGCAGAAGTAGGAGAGTCAGACACTTAAGTCATGTGAGAAAGGAATAATCAGCAGTTTGAAGAGTTACAGGTATATTGAAAAATATACTTAGATCCTATTCTGATAACAGAGCTGGCTTCAATTTTGTGGGTATCAATCACTTTGAACTCCTAAGAAGGAATTAGGGAGGTAGAAAACATGGAAACAGTACAAATACTGCTTCTTGAGGAAGCAAAAAAGTGGCAAATTGCTTGGAGTCTTGTTCAGATCTTTATGCCAGATGCCCAGTCCTCCAGTGTGCTGATAACTGTTACTGGGTTTTGTGGGAAAGGCTGAGGTGTCTTCAACTCACAGTGGCTCTGCACACTTGATCTGAGCCAAGGAAATACCTACAAGTTGGTACATTGCCTTTGTTTGAAATGGCAGCCCTTAGAGTGCGACAGAAGACATTTTAAGCAGTTTATCTCCCCTCTGGCACATGTTCTTCACTATCCCAAACTTTTTTTAATTCAACTGCATAACAGTTGATAAGGTAGAGAAAGATTGTCAATATCTTACAGAAAAAAAAGGCAGAGAGGCATGGAAAATAGTAGATAATAAAACCTGGTGTCTTAGTCCTGACCTAACATCTTACCATGATACCAGTCTTTCTTCCCCCAACCCCTTTCATTCTTTTGTAGAACAGAAATTCATGCAAAACTGCAGAAGCTTATTTTAAATAGACTACACCGATGATACTGTTTACACTAGAAACAAAAAGAGCTTTTCTGTCAATGAGTAGCCTCCTGCTGTAAAGCAATTTTCTTTACAACACTTGTCTAAAAAGTCTAATGAAAAGTAGACCAGCACTTCATTCAATTTGTCTATATGTACCTCCCTTAACAAAAATGCTTTATTAAAGATCCTGAATGTAAAGGACACAAATGAAATGTAGCTGCCTGATACATCAAAATCAATTAGTTGTGTTTCAGCATTTTTGTGAACAGCAGTCATTCATTTTGCATGATGCTCTTTCCTGATAGCTCTGTGCTGACAGAGAAAGCTGCTCACCCTGTTGACAACAGGAATAAAATGAGGATTCATATTTGCCTCCATTAACTCTGTTAAGCCTCCTCTAATACATTAAAAAGCAGGCTGCTAGAAGTAGGTCTTTTGGTGTGATGTCTAGTAAGTGACATGCATCAGGGTAACCTGACTGGTTCCAAGATGTACGGCACACTTCAATGAGAGGGTCACCCTAGGCTGCAGGGACATGCTTCTCTTGGTTTTGTTCTCTGTGCCTTTGACCCAACATGGCAAATTATTTGCTCTGTAGTGGAACATTTTCAGCACACCATCCCTTTCAACCTCATCTGCTGGAGAGAGAAATTAATACTGAGGTTTCCCACTTCCTTGCTGAGTGCTTTCACTGATAGACTATTTATATAGGTGATGCAGCTAAAATGCCTTTCCTTTTGGCACATAAATGTTTTATTTGATCGAGCTTTTTATCTTTCAGTAGACTAACACTCTTGTTCCACAAGGACATTCTCTATCTGGAAAGCAAACATATGTCAAATACTTGGAGGAATATTAGAAATCCTGAAAAACCCCAGCCACTCCAGGTAAATTTTAAAAGAAAACACCACAGCTGAACTAAGAAAAAGGCTTAATCTTGTCTCTGGTGGGGATGCCCTATCTGAGACCACCTGCTCTAGCATGGCTCTGATCAGATTTGGTGCAGTGTGTGGAGCTGTTCTGTTGGGCCCTTGCAACTGCACTGAGAAGAGCAATTTCAAGTGTCCAGCAAAGATTAGAGAATGAAAACATGCTTATTGAATCATTTCACATTATAGCACACTCTCTCACTTTGCCTTTCTGGTCCCTCTTTGCACCTTTGAAATTAGCCCTTGCTTTCAATCAGACTGCCATACACAGCCCATGCTTGCTGTGCTTTCCATCGAATGCCTCAGTGTCTGACCTACAAAGGGTAGGTGACACCTTCCTCTTCTCAGCTGTGCTGGGAGGGCTCTCCAGAAGACACCCTGTGAGGTGCTTCCATGTGGTGCTGTGCCATATATGAGCACCTGGAGTAACAGGAGTTACTGCAAGTTCTTGACTGACTCCAAACCACACTGTTTTATCACCAATAAATGCTCGTGTGCAGAGTTTCAAAGTGTCTATAAACATGCATTCCCTAAGGTTGGCACTGATTTGTTTACATCAGCAGCAATTTCTGTAGGTAATTAAAGGGAGACTTTTAGTCAATCCATCAGATGCTACTTTGGATTTGCCACATGGTACATCAGAGAAACATGATGTGTTGTTTTAACAACACAATTAGCAATAGAAGTGATTAAAGATTCCTGGATGGCATGTTTTTCTGTAAAAAAAAAAAAAAAAGAATGCAGTTTGATGAAATCTGATTGTTCTTTAAAGAATGTGTCTGTTTTACCCTGTGTATAATGGAAACCAGGAGACCTTTAATCAGCTTCTGGGGGCCCGACGGCTCACTGGCTTGGCTGCCTGGCTCCTGGGCAGACTGCTGCGTGAGGTGCCAGGAAGCCGAGACTTCCAGGCTCCCGGACCCTGGCAGCTCGGGCCCCTGGGTTTATGGACACTCAGCTCAGCTCCATTATCACAGTATCTAAATGCTTCATAACTTGTTATACTTAGTCTGTCAGTGCCTTTGTGCATTAAGGAGTGACTGCCATGCCCTTTTATCTGATGAGAAACTAAAAGATTAATGGCCTTTAGGTAGGTGGATTGTAAAAACCTTCTGTTTTATGTGGATCTTTCCAGTTGCAAACCCACTATTGATTGTCAGGCCCCTGCTAACTCCAATGTATAAAATCCCACCTGTACTTCGAAGTTCTGCTTCTGTCTCTATGACTGCCATAGGCCCACAGAACTTGCATACAAATCCCATCAGGATACACAAACTCAATGTGTTTCTCCTTTGCTTGTCCCCATCTGGTAGGGAGCTCATGCAGTTTGGATATTGCAGAATAAGGAAAAAGGAAGGTACTACCTCCAGTTTGTAGGGAAGCACTGATATTGCTGCCATTTCTTTAAGGACTCTGTGGTTTTATTCACCAGTGCTGGATTCACACTACCGTTTCTAGAATCTTGTATTTATTGTGTGTTGAACAACTACCCTCAGGGCATAACTGACCTATGACACATACTCCAGAGGGATGGACTTTTTCTGTACTCCTGGCAAAGAACAGAAATCATAAATACTATTAAAAAAAATGACCGAAGATCCCCCAAAACTAGTCCATTGATACAGCCAATCTCATTTATGTGTTAAGGCTCAAATTCAGGTAAATTAAAAAAAAAAGAAAAGCTTATAACCCTGGGGATCTTTCATATGTCCCATTTCTTTTAGTGCAGGTCTCTCAGGATACAGTGTGGATCACTAGATCAGACTTTTCTCAGACTTTGAAGGCCGTCTCCCTTGAGCTTACTGAACCTATATCATCAATAACTCAGAAATTACCTGGAAACTCAATGAAAAATAAATGTTTAAGAGTCAAGAAATAGCACACATGATTCCAACACTAGGCATGATGAATGCCCTAACTGGCAATACTGTTGGGAACTGTGGGGCTACGCCGTGTATATTTCTCAGGCAAAATTATGACTATAGAGGGAACTTGACTTCCAGGTGTATGGTTTCTGCAGAGGAGGGTTCCTGACCGTGTTTACCACCTTCAGAAGTGCCAGTCAATGTCTATCAAACTCATACTTTACACAATAAGGAATGGGATGTCCCCAAATCTAGTCTTAAAGGGGAAAAAAAAAAGGGATGTAAAAGTAATTTTAAAAAAATGTAGTCATGCATAGAAAATATGAAAGGGAAAGGAACCTGAAAAGGAACCTCAGCAGCAATTCATTCTTACCTAATTCTGCCATTTCCAGCTAGGGATGATTGATGGTCACATGGGTTGAGGCTGCCCCCAGGTTACAGTGTTTTCAAAAACTGTCATAACATTTTGTGCGTTAAATAGATTTCTGCGGGGGTAACAGTTACTATTAATTAGTGACAGAAATTGTGCTCTTTTTCCTCTTTCTTCAGAGGAGAAACAAACAGAAGGTATTTTACAGGACTACAAAAATAGCTTTTCCTTTTCTACTTTGCTAAGCTAGAAAAAAAAAGTAGAAACAAACATATAAAAGAGACATTAGAAATTTAGGATGCAAATTAACAATTTCATTGTCTCAATTAACTCAATGCATTTACTTATTGCTGAGGCTTCATGTGTTATGTAATAAAATATCTCATTTGCCCAGAAAAGCTCTACTGTCTGTCCTCAGAGGTTTTCGAGACCCAAGTGGATAATGCCCTGAGTAACCTGGTCTGGCCTCACAGGGGACCCTGCTTTGAGCCCAAGACTGGACTCGAGGCATTCTGAGGTCCCTTCCAACCTGGATTAGCCTATGATTCTAAGACCTGTTTCTTCCTAGCAATAAACAAAAGAAGAGTCCTAATATCTGGATAGGATCAAAATTATATTCTACAGAAAGATGCACATATATTGTTATAGGTGGGCAAATCCTTAGGCCATCAGAATCTTTAGATCTCTAGAACTTTTATACCTGCAAATTCTGTCTAACACACTTTTGGCTGGATCCAGGGCACAAACCTTTTCTTTGTTTAAAATTAATTTAGTAACTGGAGAGCTCTACACCATGTTCCCTCCCCTGCTAAATCCCACTCCCCCCCCCTCCAAGTTCTTAGCACTGTAGAGGCACATGCACATACAAGTATTTTACAGGCATTTTTTTTAGAACTCCAGATAAAATATCACTTTAGGTTTGTTTGTGTATTTTTCCCAAGTAAAACAAACTACATTTATGTCCAGTAGGTCGAATGTGTCTTTCTGACCTACTGACTCTGAAATAGTGAAGAAGGTAGTTCACAAAGCACCAAGTCACACCATAGCTGCTGTGGGTGGGACGAAAACAACAAGGAAATAACTATATTTCCATAACAGCTGAAGACTTTAGTTAAAGCCTCAGCAGTGGGAGATCTCTGGCATGACACGTTTCTTCATTCCTCATTCATTTTTGCGTGGAAGGTGTCTGACCTTTCTGTAGAAGTGGCATTTCAGGGGATCAGGGGCTAGCTGAAGAATTTCTGAATATGTAGTCACATCTAGAATTGAAAGTCCTTTTCTTCCTTTCAAAATGCCAGTAATGTTTCTCCATGACTACAATGCAGATGCTATTCTAGGGCATGGCAATACAGTTGTATATTAGTTATAAGCTTTGTTATACTTGTCATTCTAAGTTATAAGGTTTGTTGTTTGATTACCACTAAATATATCACAGGGACAGAAAATGCTCTTAACATACCGTTATAATCCTTGATGTAGCTTGCAGAAGTACAACATAAAGTATATAATTCCTCTCTGTGTCCACACAAGAAAGAAACAAGATTCCTGGGGCCAAATCTACAGCAGGGTACAAGCAGCTGCTTGCTGGAGTCTCTGGTCTGTGGACACCACTGAGGCAGCTGAAGCCCACATGGGTGAGGCAGGGGTGAATCAATAGCATGATGAAGCCACAGGCTTTATTAGTTCCTCCCTAGGCTTGTTCATAGGATCAGCAGAGTAGAGGTCCCATTGCTACAGCTGATAAATGTACTGTTCTGTTTAGTTATCAAACCCATTTCTTTCTGCTCATCTCCACTGCTTTTATGAAGTTCCAGTGCATCTCAAAAGCACCTGATATTATTTGCACTTCCACCTGGCTTCAGAAAGTTCAGAAAACCCTTTGAGACTCTCTTCTGTCATGATGGTGACTCCAAAAATACTTTTAAATCCCAGCAGTTTTATTTAACCTTTGATAAAGGCGTAAGGTAGAAGTGTTACTTCTGGGCCCAAAAGTTTTAGCATTGTTTTATAAGAAGTTAACAGCAAATGGAGAAGTTATCAAGCCTTGGACAAGGATTTTTATCCAGTTCCATTGCTGGTCTCTAGCCCAGAGCGCTCTATGCTTTGAGCCTTTGAACCTTTCATGCACAGGATGTGCACTATATTACTTCATTCATAAATACTTTCGAAAGTTATGAACAAAATAAAAGTGCTACAGAAGTCCTAGATCATTATATAATAAAGATCCTCGATCATTCTATAATAAAAACTTGAAGATAGTCACTGAGGTACCACGCACTAAGGAGTTCATCTGTCCTCTGACTTTGTTTTAAATGACTTGAAGTGGTGACGGTTGCAGTATGCATCATCAATGTCTACTGTTATATCTAACTCCACTGAAGTACCTCTAAAAACTTTGAGTTTGCTATTTGATGTACCTACAGAAGATATTACAGAACTGACAATTTTTCAGTGGATGTGTCAGTCTCCTTTCCCAGGTAACAAGTGAAAGGACAAGAGGAGATGTCCTCAGGCTGCACCAGGGGAGGTTTAGACTGACTATTCTGAAAAATTTCTTCACCTAAAGGGTTCCCAAGCATTGGAACAGGCTGCCCAGGGAAGCAGTGGAGCCACCACCCTGGAGGAATTTAAAAGATGTATAGATGTGGCACTTAGGAACATGGCTTAGTGGTGGACTCAGCAGTGCTGAGTTAATGGTTGGACTCAATCTTAAGGGTCTTTTCCAACCTAAATGATTCTATGATTTTAGCTAAAGGCCAGAACAATTTCTAGATTAAATCTTTTGCCTTATATTTTGTTGCTTACCTTAAGTTCCTATTATTTGTAAACATTCAGTGCAGAAACCTCTTGCTATCTGTGGTACAGTGTTGGGAAGGAGGTTTTAATCTCTGCAGGAGCTGAGATTCTGGGAACAGTGCTTGCATTGAGATTTTGATGTTTCCAAAACAGGTCCTGTTTTGGGGTTTCTTATGAGCAATTCCTGCTCAGGATACAAATAATGACAAATTGTCTGAATGTGAAAAAAACCTCTAGAATGATAAATGTCAACATTTTGTCTACATATATCCAGAAAACTGCACTCGTGAGGCCTCTAAATCAGTGTGCTCTGTTTCTGTTCTTTGAAGTTATTTTTATAACTATTTCCCAAGCAATTGCACATCCTACAACGAGAACTACATATGTGCCAAGATTAAAATATCAGAAATAAGCCATTTTTAAACCTTTGACGGTCAAAACAAATGATGAGTGCTTTCTTTACATGCTAGCTGAATATTCAACTCATACACTTCAGTAATTACACTGTGGAAAAATAAAGTACAGTTCAGGATAACAGTATGTTTTTATTTGGTATTGTTAAAACTGTAAATTGTCCCCTTAGATTGATTTAATGTATACATAAATTTGTCATGTCCTTTTAAAAGTTTGATTTTGTGTTTAGGTTCTATTTTTATTGTTTTTTAAGGACCAAACATACACACAGTGTCAGGTAAATATTTCCATTAATAGCCTCAGGGTCCCTTGGCAAGAATGTAGTTGCTTGTGCATTCTCTGTAACTGAATTGCCTTCCTTAATGATGGAATATTGGGTTTATAGGCCCCTGACTGCTTCTCTTTAATACCCATTAATTATAATTTTACTTTTTTTAATGAATGCCCCTTTCCCTTTTTCTTCCTTCATGTTTCTTATGTTTCTTGCCCATTTCACAAACCCCCTGCAAAAGTGCGGTGAGCACAAGGAAATAGAGCAGCAAGACGACTGTGAGCTGGCATTTACAGACTCCTGTTCATTTCACATAGACGAGTCCTGCATTGCAATTGAATTAACTGATGTTAGAGCTCAGGAACACAAGCAGGCTCACAACTGCACCACCCTGAAGTAAAAGAGATGCTGCTGCCTTATTTTCTTTTCCATTCAGAGACCTGAAACACTGTAAAACAATTCTTTCTTTAGGTAAGTGTATCTGGGGATAGATTTGAGTAATATGTAAGAAAAACACAGAGAATACTGGTTCTTCAGTGTGCACCAGCTACAGATGGCTGCTAGTCCATCAGCCTCACCTTCCAAATGGGGCCTAGGAGAAACCAGCCAGTAAAATAAACATCATTTAATCACTGATGAAATTATCCAATGCCGATTATTTGGGGATATTCTCCTCTATTTTTTTAGAAAAGCTTCAGTTCTGTGCAGCAAAACAGTATGTGACATTTCAACCCCCAAGGTACTGAGAAAATTAGTGTTTAGGTCAACTGGACTGTTAAAACTGTAATATGGTTTTGCTGAAGTTATGATTGCAATAGTCTAGTGGAAACAAACAGATTCACTATACATAACCACAAAGCACAATTCTTGTAACACTGGTTCTTGCAAAATCAGGTAGAGAAATACTGAAGAATTTATAGCTCCAGTCTTCTTTTGCTGCAACAGAGCCTTATGGTATTGATTAACAAATCCTGCTCAGAGACTGAAGGGCAGAAATTATCACAAATTCATTAAATGGAGACGTGCTGTCAAAGAGCATTCATTTTGCACCATTCATGGTTCCTCCAGAACTGATCCATCATCAGAGTTGAATTCTGGGGCTCAGAGAAGGGAAAAGCAAAGAGCTCCTACCTTATAAAGGTGGAGTTTATTTTCACACACCTACTGTGTTCAGCTGCCTCGATAGTTGATGCCTCCTCTGCTCTGAGAGCTGTCTGACAGAGCTGATAAAGGGTTTTGTGGAAGAGAGTACACACACTGGTGTGATAGGCAGCAGCAGTTTTCAAGAACAGCGAAGGGCAGGAACTGAACTGAGTGGGCTGCCCAGTTGAATCCAACTAAAGCTCTGAGCCAGGCCAGCTGCTGATCCTGCCTGACAGGACGAAGGAAGGAAATCCCTTGGGAGGGGAGACAGACTTCCCCTGAAACCCTGGATATTGCGAGCAGCTTTGAGAGGTGGGTGGAGGTGTTACTAGAAGGACCATCTGATCAGGATGGAAAGGAAGGAAGGAAACAAGCTATCACTGAAGAGAATGGGAGTCTTTCACTCCTGTTTTTATAGGGATTTTTATGCTGTGTCTCCCCAGGTTATGATGTGTTTATTCCCGTAGCAATGTTTCATTTACATATATCTATAACGCTAGAAAATGAGGAAGATTTTCCTCTATGCCACCCCACAGATTATTTCAAAGGAAATAATGTGCATTTTTCAAAGGCATTTTGATAAAAACAACAATTAACAACAATTAACAAAAGTGTAACTCTTTTTTTGTACTACTGGCTGCCTAGCTAGCTTTCAGCATAATTTTCCTATTTTGACAATGTTTTTTATCATTGTAGTATTTCCCGTTTTTTTTTTACCAAATGGAAAAAATATCAATATTGGGAAAAACTCTCCCAAACCATATGACTTAAAGCTCCTTTCTCTATATTTTATTCCTTTGCACCTGCCTTCCTACTTTTTTTTTTTTTTAATATTTAATTACAGAAGTATGGAGAAAATAAAGACCCAAAAGATCCATACCTGCAAAAATTTAAGAATTTAACAATCTTTTTTCTTGAAAAAGTTCTTAAAATCCAAACAAGACAAACAGTAGGAAGATTGGAATGAATCACTTGTTGTCAGAGATTTTTTTTTTTTAATGAGGTATCAATGTTTCTAGACTAGAAACCCTTGTGCTCCATTTGAGCTCAGAGGTGATAATCTCTGATAGATACCTGTTAGGCATTTTTCTGCCCTTGGTTTTAATCTTGACTAAGACTAAATTTTGTAATGCTTTTGTCAGAATCTGAATTTCCCCAAGGTTGACTTAAAAAACCACATTGCTCACAGGGCAGACTACCCAAGCACAGGGCTACAACACAGCATTTTCTGGCTCAGACAGTGAACGCTTGTGTTTTTAGCAAGAGCTGCTCCATCAGCAGAGAAAAAACTCAAGGTTAGAATTTAGGTAACTTAAGTCTGGACTAAAAATACGTCACTTTAGACATTAAAGGTGTAACTTTGGGTTTTGAAAATCTTGTATCAGATCCCAAGCAAAAAAGCACTATGTTAAATTTCTTTGCTTGGATTATAACCAATTTCTATTGTTATGGTTTAGCAGCTTTCGAAAATAATTTCAGGAAATCTTTTGTTGTCATAAAACAATATCTTTTTTATTCAGACCCTGCCATCAATACTTTGTGTTTTCATAATAAGTCCAATCAATAAAACATTTACTCTCATTCAATCAGTATAAACTGCTGAAGCTCATCTACTGTACATTGCTCGAAGAAAAATTTGTGACAGCTCTAAAGCCAACTGATCAGCAAGATGACTTTTTAATCATATGCATGGGTGAAAGTATTTTACTAAAAAGAGACGTAAAAAATAAGGAGATCATTATTACTGAAGCACAGATTGCTTTATATTTTTGTCTTCTAAAATGCAGCTGAGAAGATCATTATGAAGAAGAGAATGTCATTTTTCAAAAGAATTTGTGGCAGTAACACCTAGTGAGGCATTTTCTTATTAACTTCAAGAGGGAATGCCCGTTACATAATACCACAGCAATTGTTTCAGGGCACAAAATTCAGAGCTAGATGGGGAACAGAAAACATTCAAGAGGGCACAGATTCAGAAAGTTGGTTTAGAACCTTCTACAGAATTGGCATTATAGATTTCCTGTGTTCTGTATAGTGAACAATAGTAAGTATTATATTGCTCAGATAAAGTGTATATATTTAGTACATGATCCAAATACTTTCATCTCACTCTGATAGATATGGAAGCTGTTTCTTGGTATATGGATATGAAATTTCAAGCTGTAATGATAATGTATTAGGTATAGGGGAGAAGCCCAAAAGGAAAAATGAGTTTTCTTCTCGGGGCGGGATGTGTAGAACAGAATCAATTCCAGAACTGAGAGGGAAAAGTTAAACTTCATTTATAATAGTGAATGTGTGTTTCAAGCTAAGCTATTGAACTTTATCTACTTGTCTGCCAGTAGCCATGACACTTTTATTTCTTTTTATTTCACCTTCTCCCCAGTAGGCTTTACTTATTAGCACAGATGAATTCCCATATCAAAGGCAATTTCCAGTTGACTTTAGGAGAGCTATTATTTAATTAGCCTCTTTAACTGTCTTTGTCACCAAAAGCTTCTGAAAACTCTCATATTTAAAAAAGGCTTTGGGGCAAATTCCCTGCTGATATATGTATATGGACTTACGCTGGTAACAAATTTCACCTAGGAAATTCCGCCCTGACTGCAGTATATTAAATTTATTTTTCTCTGATAGCTTGCAAAAACTTGATGAAAACAACTAACATCAATGCCCTGGCCAAACACCAGTAACAACCTCACAAGCCACAGCATCCATCACTTCTCCCCTAAGCTCCTCAGTAGGAGAGCTACTTGAAAGAGGTTGGTGGCCTCGGCCCACAAAGCAAAGCCTTTAGAAGGGGACAGGCTTCTTAGCCTGGCTGAAAAGGACAAGGTGCTTTGAGTCTCCTTATGTCATTGCTGAGCACAGAAAAAGGCAGGCACGGGGGAGGGACCCTGCAGAGCCTTCAGTTTACCAGCCACAACAATTGTATTTAAAGATGTCTGCTCATCTGGTCAGTCGGTGAAAAGGGATAAAATCACAGAAGGACGGTGGCCTGGGACACTGGATATCAGTGGCCTGTCAGGAATCTCCCCACCATGATCCACAGCAAGGGGCAAACATGCTCTTAATCATAATTCATGAGCTGGACAACTTTAAGGACATTGCTCCTTATGCTGAGGCATGTTGTACTAATACTGGTAGGAATAGGTTTGGTTCAACTATGTCATTGTAAAAAACCATTTGAGTAGCTGGTGACAATGAAAGAAGTGAGAGTTTGTAATCCTACCTGCTTTCCTCATCAGAGAGGTTCAGAGAGATAATGTTTTTACATTTAACAAATAGCACAAGGATTTACTGAAGCCAAAATTACCCCCGTCCCAACAAGTGGATCAAAACCTGCTTTAGTTTTCTGAGGGTTGAGAGGGCATGAAGAGGGTTCAGAGTAGATTTAAAGATAGCCTGTTTCATGATTACAAGATTTCTTTATGTACCATAGTTATTAAAGACCTGTTGATTGACAGACGAACAGTGTGTGCATTTGTGCTTCAGTGTACAAAGGTGAGCAGTCCCCTGCAATATTGTTCATTCAGCTGGAAAGCTGCAGAGATAATTGGGCTTGACTCAAGGAAGTAGAAACTAGAACAGGAGAGATAATTTTGGGATACTGTATTAAGAAAAGCAAAAGGAGGTCATTTTTCTGAGTATTTTTTCATGCACTTACAGCAACCTAAATCTGACAAGCCATCACAAATGCCGGGGACAAAGATATTTGCATTTCTAAACACATCAAGTGCTTAGATGCTAAATTCTTTTTCTGTAAGATCATGGGGCCTTTGTGAACAAAGCCAATGCAAGGGCTGCCTGTAGGAAACGTCTCTGTTAAGAGTTCTATTCTGAACCTTTTTGCATCAGAGTTTTATTTATATCATGTGCCCTTGCACGCATGTTCCCTGCTAGCTCAGGAGTGCATAATCCCACATAAGAAGTATTCCCAGGACACTAAGCAAGACTCAGTTAAGGATACACTCCTGGTATGTCTAAAATGGTCCTGTAATAATATTTTTATGCTGACATATATCTCATGTCAGTAAATCCTTCAGTCACACTCTGGATGTAAGGCTGTAAGCAAAATAATCCTATGGACAAGCATAGGTATGGATTTAAACCTTAAAACATGAAAAATTTATATGATACAGTGGCAACACTCACAGATATAGCCAGGTGGCCTTACTCATACAGCTACCTCTCTGAGCAGAGCTGCCTGTCACAGATTTATTCTCTATGCTGAACTCTATGGATTCACCAACTCACAAATTAAACCATTTTCTCCCCTATACATTATATTATATGAGGGCAAAAAGTTCATGCAGTGTGAGTTGGAGAGTGTGAATGAGCATCTGCAACAAAATGCATGCTAACTCCAATGCTGCTGGAAAAATCTTGGGAGGATGGATGGGGTAGGAAGGTATATTCTCCAGGTGTTGGGCAGCTAATTGAGCTTCAGGAGGACACCTATGTCTCCTTGGTATTTACAGGAAAGGTAAATTAGGGGTAGAATTTATGCTTTTTTGTCTGTTAGTCAATCTGGAACCTATTTCTCAGGGCTTTCTTTTAACCACCATCTGCAGGATAATCTAACAGGGGAGAGCCACTGTTGTTCACAGGTGGAAACTCTTCCTCCACACAGAGAATAATTTAAGTAACATTTCACCCAGAGTAAAGTGTAAGGCAGGAACCTGAGACTTACAGCATTCACTGAAAGAAAGGGAAGACCTGAGCTTCAGGCATGGATTCTCTAATGCTCAGTCTAAAGCAGGAAGAAAATCACAAAAGTTGTGGTGGGCAACAGTTTTGACTAAACCAAGCTAGAGGTGCACACAGGCATAGAGCTCATAGCACAGCTGTCTGCCCAGGCAACAACTCACCTTGAGAACGGGAAGGACAACCTTCCACAGCCCTGAAAAGCAGGTGGGAGAAGGGAGATATTAACCTATTCCCATATGCTTTTGTGTGAGTAATGGCTGTGGACACAGGTTTGGCTGAATTTAATTTGCTATAAAGTGAGAATGAGGAATGGCCACTTTGTGAGTCTCAGCAAACCACCCCTGCGTCTCAGGCCATTTTGTAGCAGAGAATAAAAAGAAGCACAGTTGCCTGGGGAACTTTCATGTTAAAGTCTTGCAAGGAAGATAAGCAAAAAAATCTCACAATGTACTAATTCCTGCATATATTAGGTGAGATCACACAAGGGCACGTCTGCTGAGGGGCCTCAGCCTCACGCTGCGCTCAGGTCTTACGGGCAGAGGAGATGAAACCTGACATCTGCAAATGCTTGTGGCAGAGCCTTCACAAACAAAACTTGTTTGTCCAAACGAATTGTGCGCACACAGGATTTCACCAATACCTGATGGCATGTCCAAGAGGCTCTTCATGAAGGATTCGTTCCACTACTGCTCTAATAAAGACTCCCTCTGTATCACAGGGAATATTAACCTCTAATACCAGTTCCATCCCTACATTTTGCCCTCTCCCTCCAGAACAGGCTTAGCTGTGTACATTTAAAGAAGCCTTACTGAATAATAATAAAAAATTTCATTCTTTTTTGTCCTACTGTTAGTTTTCATCCATTGACTAAGGAAGGGAAACAAGGGAATTAAATGCTCTTTGGTTTTGAGATTGTTAGTGAAATTATGCACACAGACAATTTTCCAGTCTTCAATCTAAATAATTCAGTTGCCATAGGATCAAAGTATGCATTGTGCTGCCCTCAATTTTCCATGAGTTGAATCATCCCTATTCCTTTTAGCACATTTTCCCTTTGATTTGATAATGCTCATAAAGGCAGTTGGCATCGGGTGTGGTTGGCATCCGGATTGCTCATTGCTCTAATCCTTATGTTCTTGCCTCCTCTTGTAAGCATTTACACTCCAAGAAGTAAAACCTTTCCTTGTGCGCACATCTGTGTAAGCATTCAGGACAAAGTCAGGTCTCTTACATTCGTACTGTAGCATACAAAAGCAAATATTGCAAAACGGCCTAATCTTTCTTGTTCCAAACCATAATTAATAAAAAAAAGATACAGTAACGTATAAACCAAATTCAGTCACTAGTGACACTTACGCTCACCTTTCTCTGATGTATCACAGCAGATTCATTCTGATAGAAAAATTAGACTCCTCAGAGTGAGGGTCTGGTTTATTTGCTGTATTTGAGAATCAGTGGAGTTAAACATCTCATAAACTCAGGTGTTACTAGTCCAGGACCTTTTATTCCCCATTGCACCTTTCACAAATCATTACTCTACAGAAGCCTACAAAGCTGCCCCTTGTTAACAGGAGGATGAGTCAGGCCTCAGCAATGGTCTCTAGTTATTTGCTAGCAGAGAGTAAAGTATTCCTCATGTCATTCCATAAATCTGTCTTTTAGAGACTGCCCTTTTACAGACAAGCCCACATGGAGGGACACACTCAGATGTCTGAAATGTCCTTTCAAATAATGCAAAAACCTCTTTGTGTTGAAATATTATAGGCAGTTACTCTAACCACCTTGCTCTATCCATATGTGTGTGAATACATACTCTTAAATCTCTCTCTATCCTTTTTTTTCCTCAGTAAAGAATTATTTTTCACTTGTACCATGCCTAACAATGAGGGCCCAATTATATGGAAGCCTTGTTTCTATGACATTAAAAATAAATAGCAATAAAGTCTTTCCTGTGTCTAGTTCACACAGTTCTAAACATAAAGTAATCCACTTTATTTTTTAAATGCAAAGTGGATTTTGTAATGTAATTTAAAATTACTTTACATTTTTTGCTATCATATTGTAGATTTTAATGGTTTTCAAAGTGTACACTTTTTTGCTAATAGTTTCAAAACTTATCCTTGTTACAGAGAAAGCTTCTAATTCACATTTGTGCAGAACCTTGCAACCTTCTCTAATTCAGTTTCTCTTACAGTCTGCTTAAAATTCCTCTGGGAGAAAGAAAAGTGAAACAAATTTTTTATCAGAACAAAATACATTTAAGTTTTCAGCTCTCTTTTTAGCTCCCACACCTGGTTTTGTTTGATTAACAAGATTGGTTTGAAAATTGCCAGATCTGCTTGGAAGAAAAAGGTCTCAGTTTTCCTTGATTATACACATCAGTTGGCTTTGCCACTGAATTGTCTTGCTTTATCAATTAGTTAAATAGATGTTCTGCAGTCATCTGAAAGAAAATCCTATTACAGAGAAATGTAGGCGGCAGAGGCACATCACTGGCATTGCCACAATAGGTGTACCTAGATGGAAATTCTTAATGTTGCAATGATTTTGAGGATTTGTAACACTGAAATTCAGATCCTGGAGGTAGGCACAGAAGTGCTGCTAGACGGACTGAAAAATTTAGGACATTGCAGAGGAGGAGGTTAAAAAGGTAAACGTGTAGCTCCACCTGCAATTTGGTATCACAGCACCAGGTAGCACCACAAGTATTTCTGTCTAACAAGCAGCCCTTAAAGTCCGACACACTGTAGAGAGGCTCCTCCTTTAGATCTGTGGAAAATCTCAAAAGTCATGGAGCTAGTCCAAGAGGTATGAAAGCCCAGACTGAACTACTCATCAACTCATCAAAATCAGTGCTGTTCTTTCATTGAGCAGGCTTTGGTTTGGAGGGTTAATTTTGGTTTTTTTGGGGGGGGGGGGGTGTTGTTGTTGGGGTTTTTCTGTTTGTTTTTGTTTTCTGAAATATTTAACCAGGGGAAAAAATAAAATGTCTTTCTGTGGACTTTAGGATTAAACACTAGTTATTTATGGTTTGCACAGAGTAAACAATAAAACCAATAAACTTCAAAAGACTGTTGAGGGCACATCCCTGGTCTGGTGCAGCAGCCCTTGCAGCTGCTGCCCAGCCTCTTCTTGAAAGCCCTCAATGACACATTGTCCTGAGCTGGGCTCTTGCCCCCACATCAGCTACAAAGTTTTTCCTAACATCCAGGCAGGACCTTCTCTCTTCCAAATTAAACCAATTTCTCTTTGTTCCTCCCAGCAGGCAAGCAAAGCAATGATCTCTGTTGTCCAAACAACAAGGACTGGTAAACATTTCACATAAACACATAGGCTCATCTAAGAAATCCGATTCATTGTTTCTCTTTTGGATTGGAAGCTGGCCCAGTGATTTGGAAAACTTGCAAGAGTCACAATCTAGTCTAATATGTAAATAAGATTTCAAACTTAGGAAAAAACCAACACCAAAACAAAAAAACCCAGAATAATACAAGATCCAACGTAGGTATCCTACATCAGGGACCTGCCCTTCTGCATGCCTGAAACACAACCTGCAATGACATGAACAGTGAAACAATGTCACTGTGCTGCAGGTATTTCATTCCCCAGAATATGCCCCACTCTGCACATGTGCTGTGCAAAGCCTGTACAATGCAACCTTGCATCTCTCTACAGCATCCCCTGCATCTCTCTAACCTCGTTAATCAGGTCATCTCAGGGGTGAAGCTCAATGCCACCATGTGAGAGGAAAAGAGAAGTGGGTGAGCTGGGATGCAACGATTTATTCAAGCCACTGCACAGGGAGCACTGAGCAAATGTTTGGAGGCATCTGGTAGACATTCTTATTCCTTTTGTTGAGCCTTTGAATATGATCACTGAGACAGATGATCTGTGAGTAAAAGTGATTCACACTGAAATGGAATTTGATTACAAAATTCCAACAATCACATGGAGATCCTCTGCATTGCCTTGTAATTCTCATAATCTAACACTCACTTTCAAACAAAAAAGTTACTTTTTAGGGGCTGGGTTCTGAAATTATCAAATCCCTCCCCATATTCAGTCCTACACATCAGAGCATAAAGGGCCTGATGAACAAAGGAAAAAGAAAACTCTAGATTTTCATGCAAATCACTCCACTAGCATAAGTCTACTCTTTCTTCCAAGACTACAGATCCCATGCAGTGTGTGAATGGCCACTTCTGCATCCAGGTTGATAGCTGATGGAAGACAGCCAGACAGAGGACACCCATGCCAAGGGAGAGCACATGCATCCTGTTTAAGATGCTCCAGGGATTCGATAGTTCACAATGAAGCAGTCACTCATTCTTTGAATTTTTATACTCAAGCACCATACACACAGCAAAATCCTTCAGTTTTAGAGCAGAACTCTTTCAGTTCCTTGCAGAGCTGCAAAAACCTGGAGTATTGGGTGTCTGCAGCAAGGTGTTGGCAGTGGGGAGCTGCAGGGTTGGCATCTGCTAGAAGAGGCTGGGGCAGTGTGTGCTGAACACGGGCAGCTCCAGCCAGGGCCCTCACATCGCTGCAGGATTGTGCCAGTTTGGCCAAGTTTGGAGGAAATATCCTCTGTGAGAAAGGCAGGTNACAGAAAGGCACAGAGTTAATTTCTGGGCATAGAGCGGTGATAGGGGATACACATCATAGAGTCACCCCAAGACAAGGACACACCTGAGCCATGAGCCAAGCTGCTGGTGCCTCTGGGAAAATGTATTTAAGATAGGACAAGATGACCCAAGGGAAAGTGAGGAAAGAAATGTGAGAAACAGCTCTGCAAGCACCCAGGTCAGTGGAGAAGGAGGGAGAGGAGGTGCTCCAGGACCAGAGCAGAGACTCCCCTGTAATCACAGCAGATATCCACACTGCAGCCCAAGGAGAACCCCACACCAGGGCAGGTGAATACTACCTGAAGGAAGCTGCTGTCTGTGGAAAACCGACACTTGGAGCAGGTGAAAAGTGTGAGTAGGAAGCAGCTGTAGAGAGGACCTGCTATGGACTGACTACCAATCTCCATTCCCCATTTGCCCATTCTTCTCAGAGAGGAGGAATTAGGGGAGTCAGGAATGAAGGAGTGAACCTGACCCTGGGAAAAAGGAGGGATGGGGAGAAATTTGCTTTCATTTTGTCTTTGTTTCTCACTGTGCAAATCTATTTAAATTATATTACTTTTTTCTCAAGTCTAATCTTTTTTCCCCGTGATAGTAATTGGTGACTGATCTCTGCTTTTTTCTTAAGGAAGGAGAATCAGAGAGTGGCTGGGTGGGTGTCTGGCAGCTGTCCACGGCATACCCACGACACAATCATTGTGCTAAGTGCTTCTAAAAGATTTCTTTGGAGTATTTTTGGGGCTGAGACAAACTACAGGAGTCACTATGCCTTTTTGATCCTGGAGACTTTTTCCCAGCATTTGTGCACCCTATTGTATTTTAGATCAATTTATGTGCCATCACTTTTACAAACAGCTTCTGAATTTCAAGGCATTTTGTCTTTGAAGAACACACACTCCTCTTCTGAACTCTAGTAGATTTTTTCCCTTTGATCATATTACAAGTAGGGTTGGTAGCACCCTTTTTTTGAGCTTTCCCAACATCTTGCATTAAAAATTCCTGGTTTTAATTGCCTATGAGCTTGCTAACCTTCATCTTCTGGAACACATCATTTCTACAGTGCTTTTATACTGAAATATTTTTTAGAAAATACAAAGCAATTTATTTTAATAATTTCTGAAAATTAAGTAATGTAAAAATAGTCTTCTGTCCACCACAAACCCATGGAATTAATCAGAAGTAAGCATCCTGAAAATGGTTTACTAATGAACAAAAGAAGTGGGTCTGCTTCGTCACTACCCCCAGCCTCTCTGAATCCACACTTCCTTGTTGATGAACTCATTCCACAATCTCATATCTAACTTCTAGGCAAAGTAATATTTTCTTATGTTTGAATGGAAATCAAGAGCTGTCTGTTCATTTCTTGTCACTTCATCAGAATCATTATCTTTTTAAGTGAAAACTGCATCTCCATTCCCTGCCCTTATTTCAAAACAGCAATTTCCTTTTCCCCATCTTTTATCTGACCTGCCAATTGTCTCAGGGCTGAAATGCCATCTGTATGTTTGTAGCATGTTTATCCCATTCAGGCTGTGCCTCAAGTTGATAACTTTTGATGTCATAAAAATGTAATCTGGAAAAATGACAAGGATCTGGAAAATGTGGATAGCAGAAGAGAGGAATATGGAAGGAGATGCACTGGAGCTTATTTGAGCTGCATCAGGAAATTCCTGCATGTGACATGAAGGGGTGGTTATCACTAGTGTAGGTTTATCTCCCTGAATCCCCTGTAACACTGTGGGATCTCGTAGGGATATTTTTCTTTCTCTCACCATGTTGTTAAACTGCATCCACAGATGTGAATGTGGGGGCCTCACAACACCATGTGATAAATCTGATGCCTTTCAAACTGACATTATTAAAAGGGATAGTAACACTAGTAATGTACCAGCTTCTCTTCTAGATAATCTTTAGGTTCTGTAACTAAGGGAGACACAAGAAGAACCTGGGTCTTTTATCAAAGAAAATGTCCTAATTTCCAAGTGAATGAGAAGCTTTGTATGTTGCAGTTCTGTAGATGGGTAATAATCCTAATATTAAAAACTATAAAAGGCTAAAAAGTATTTGATACAGGACTTTGATTTGGATGAGATCTCTGTGGTTAGTTTGAACATAACCTGCTTTAGGATGTGGAGAACAGGTGGGATATTTAAAGAAATCCTGGTCATTATCAGCATTACACATTCTTCTGTGAGCATAGAATATTGCAGCACCACAACAGATTGAAAATAAAGTTCCTTCATGGATTAGGTAAATTATCTACTTTGTAAATTGATTGTAGGTGCTCTACTTTATGAAATGTAGATCAGAGATCAAGCTATCATGCATTTATGTTCTTTATACATGATCTAGAATGGCCAATACACAACTACACAGCACCATACTCATTATTCGTTTTCCTTGGTACTAGGAATATTTTGTGTCTGAAGGATAAATTCACCAGAATTAACACACAGGTTTAATCATATCATTATTTCTAACCTTCAACTCACTTTGCTTAACATAAGCTTATTTATAGGCTGTCGGACATTAAGGTAGTGGAGCAATAACAAAGAAAAGCTACTCCAAATTCTGATAGTTTATTTCTTGGCTTAACTGTTTGGTTCAGTGTTTATCCATGCTGATATGCCTTAGTGTTGAAGCACACCAGTGCTCTTACCAGTTGGTTTCCTGAGATGGATGTAATGATTGATTTTTTTGTTAGAATGGTGACTTTAAATAAGACCATTGTCTGAAAAACCTCCTCTTGTCTTGGGTCAGGATTTCAAAGAAAAGGCAAAGAGAAAAGAGTAGAATGATCTGAGGTCTGAAAAATTAGTTTTAACATGAGGGCATAATGAATAACAGTCTATTTACCCTATTCAAAAGAAGGTTAAAAGATTAAGATCACAATCAAGTAGAACTTAATTATAGAATAATTGTGACTCTTCAATGCAGAATACAGAGATTGAAATTTTAGAGACTGGATCTTGATGCACTTGGATACACAAATTTTAAAAGAGGATAACCAGCTGTTAGCACAACTTATTAGGGGTGTGATAGCTCTTCTAATCAAGTTAGAGTGCTTTTTTAAAAGACAGATTACAGACTTGTGTTACAGCCGTGATGCAGAAATGATTGGTGAAGGTCTTTGGTCCGTGTTGTGCAGAGTCAGACTAGATTATCATAATGGCCTTTACTGTCCACAGTAATCTGTGTGTGTAAGGCTCATCATGGCTAAGGGCAGGAGTGGGTGGCATAAGCAAATTACTCCTGCTTCAGAGCCTTTGTGTAGACACTTTTCCCTCCTTCTCCCCTACCTCCCATGGGAGCTGTGGGAATGGTACTCTTCACATTATAGATTTAAGAAGAAACAAAGCAATCATAAAAATTTCCTTTCATAAATGTCTTGGAACATTTAATAAAAGAAGTTAAAAATATAAACAATTGAAACTGTTTAAATTAGTTAGCTCTGCTGAGTGTACAGAAATTAGACTGTCTCGCTCCTCAGGGAGGCTTCAGTATGTTCCTCGATCACAGTTCAGCTACAACTTTCTGTAATTTAGCTGAGGAGCAATCTTTTAAGTCACCTGAGGTAAAGAAAGGATCTTAAAGAACACACCCACTACATTCCTCAGCCTAAAGTAAAAATCATTATGAGCCATCTCTGAAAAAAACCTGATCTAAATGCTTTACTGAGGTAGGTTCCAGCTTATTGTAATGTTCAAAACATATAAGATGTTATTTTTTTCTAACAGAGATAGCCTTTGCAGCAGACTTTATTATTTTTCCAAGTCATTAGTAATGTGATAAAAGGAATCATGTTTCCAATACTAATTACACCAAATCCATACAAAATAGCAACAAAACCAAGGTGATGGCACATATAATAAAGATGGAGACAAAGGAGAAATGTCATAAGGGAGTTTTCTTTTGATCTTCAGGGGAGATTTATAATGGTTGATCCCATGACCATCTACAAAATTTAGATTCAAGTTTCTCTGTCCTCTTCAGTTGATGGAAAAATTCTCAGAGTTTACTTTCTGTTGCACATCTCATATAAATACACTGAAAAAAAAAAGGCAAGGACAGATTGAGAACTAAATGTGGCTTTGGTATAAGCTTGTCCAGGACTTTTAAGGCTTTCCAAAGAAGTGAAATGGTTGGACTTTCTGGGTAGAATGACATTACCATACTGAACTGTGTATGTAAAAGTCTATGTGTGCCCATTGCTTAGAAAAAAGTTTAGATATTGAATTAATTGCTTTTGGAAACAGAGGTATAAATGTTTTATTTCATGTCTTCCTTGTGACCTTTTACGTCAAACATATAACTGCAGGAGGCTGCTAAGAGCTAGTTTCACTTAAGCCTTCACAGTCATTCACCCAGATGACAGCTTGAAGGAAAAATATAAACAAGCAGTGGCTTCTGTATGATAAAATGGCACTAAACACATTCTATTAGGGAGGCATGCAAGAATGTATGAAGAGAAGAAATCCAAACTTGTGTGTATTGTGAAAAGAGAGAAAGGGACTGTGCATAAAGAGAAACTTTTCTCCACAAGAAGAGATTTCAACAAACATTACCAGGAGCTGCTGCTGGGCTTGGGCAGCAGGGCTGAAAGGGACCACAAGGTGCCTGGTAAATTCTCTTTCATATGTTTTCTCATCACTCTTTTACCTGCTCTGTAATATTCTCATCTACTAGGAAATATTGCATTCTGGTTTAGGTATTACCCTGATTATACAGAGGAACAATTTTCTTTCTACACTTTTCTCACTGCTACACAGCCAAGGTTTAGACCCCTATTAAGAGACAAAAGCCCATTAACCCATCCATACTCATCCATACTACTGTAACACTGAGAAATTTTTTCTAACACCCAAGGCTTGGAAAACTATTCAAATTATCTTAATCACAGTTGAGATTGGAACTGGGAGGCTTTACACAGCAGGGCTGAAAACCTGGCAATCTTCTTCATAAAAGAGCCTGAAATCAGATAGTAGATTTTAGGCTTTGGTGAATCACAAGGGAAAAAAAAATGTGTCTGATCAGGAAGAGGTTGAATGTCTAACCTACCCAGGATGATTAATGAGGTCCCCACAGTATTTAAAAGCACAAGGTAAAGGTCTGTGTGATGCTTTTGACATTTCTGAAAGACAAGAATCTTAGGAAAGTCAGAGTGTAATTTGAAATTAAACTTCCCTTTCTATCATCTTGTAGAGTTCTATTACAATCTCATTCCTTTCATCCATGGCTCTAGCATGTGCAACAGCGAGATGATTTGGTTCAGATAGCATTTGAAATCTTCCAATAACTCAAAATATTTGGTCTTTTGGGACAGCCAGGAAGGTATCAAGCAACTTGACATCTGCATTTCTAGTAACAATGTTACCTTTAAAACCTAAGTGCTGGGTGAGATGATACAGTTGGATCATTTGAGTTCAGGAGCTAGAAGAGACTAAGGACATCTTAATTTAAACAGCACTTCCGTATGGTCAAGCGTAAAAAGGCCCTAAAAGCACCCGTGGGAGAGGTAACGTTGCTTATGTTTATGTCATTATAGAATCAAGTGAATCTTTCGGTCCTTGCTGAAGAACGTTGGCCTTTCTTTCAAAGAATTTAGGGACATAATTTTCTGATTAGTTTGACAAACTTGGTAACATTCTTAACCAAACTGTAGGAGATTGCACTTTTGTATTGATTGTGACTTTCTTTCCGTGAAGTCAGTTTTACTTTAGTGGTACAAAACCAGCATAATGGAAGTAGTTAATTGAATCTTTAAGTTGCAGTGCAGCATTCAGAGAAAGCTTTTAGTCCTCGGGTAACCAAATTTAATTTAGGGTTTCTGGTATGGGAACAAGTTTTTGTGATTTCTGATATTTATTTTGTATTGTGCTAGCTGCTCCATCACAGTCTGTGTGGAAGATGAGACTTTAAAGTTTTGGTTTATTTTACTTACAGGCTTTGTAATTTGGAGGGAGTGAGTGACAGGAAGGAAGGTAGCCAAGGGAAAAAAAAAAGACTAAGAGAGGGAACACTCCCACTAGCTCATTGCACTGAACAACCAGAATGGGATGATGATTGCGTGGTGACTGTGCAAAACCTGATCCTTTTCCTGTTAAGACTGGTGAAAATTTGAGTTAAGTCTGATGAAGAGAAATGGAGAAATTTCGTTGTCACACTGAACTGAAAGGCTGGTGTTACAACGGGATCTGCCACTGTTTAGAGGGAAACAGGACCTGAGAAGCAATAAAACATCAGGTGATCCACAGAACCAGAAAATGGAAGGGGCAGAGCCAACTACTTTTAAACTGGTTCAGTTGCTTTAGATATGTAGTTTTCCTTGTCACTTAATAAATCTGAAGGTTGTGTTTTTGCCTTCCCAGACCTTCTGCATTGAAATCTTTCCATTACATATCTCTGGCTTCACTCCAACTTATCGTACCTTTTTTTTATTTCACCTCTTCAGGAATGAGTTACCTTCATCAGCTTTATGAAAAAATCTATGAACATGTTTATTGTCACTTTGCTAAATATGAGGTTTTCATATCAAGATTCAGTTTTCATTCAGTAATCTCCTGTTGGGAAAGCCATCACTACAATACGTCCAACACAAACCGTATTAAATCTTTGTTTATAAATTTGGCATTGACTTTTCATCCTGACACATGCCTAAGAATTATAAACACCCTATTTTTGTTAATGAATGGTTTCGAAGTCAAGAAGCAAGCCAGCATCAGTCAAATATTTATTTTATTGTAACTTTAAAAAAGATTTATGTTCCAAATACCTGCATTTTGGCTCAGTTTTATTATTAAATTATTAATATAATACTGCACCACTATGATTAGAAAAAATGAATATTTCAATTTTTATAAGTAGCTAACAAAAAGCTCTTGATTTATCACCTCTATATAATTTTTTTCTCTGTTGTTAGAAGGGAACTTTTTTTTTCTAGTTTTCATTCATCAAGAGTATTGAGCATTTCACTGGAACTGATGCAAGGGGAAATAAACTTCCACCTCAATATCAGAGCAGAGTAAATAGTGTAAAATATTTTAAGGATTATTTTTCCTAGAATTGGACACCAGCTTCGCATTATATTTTGCTTGTCTTTTTCAAATTGCACCATTTGACTCTTGCAGAATAGAACCCAGCAGGCATGGAAGATAACGGGGAAAACCAGTTTTCAATTTATGGTCTATAACTGTTGTATTGTCCTGGCTGGGCGGGATTCGCCCAGCCTCAGCCAGGATGCAGCCTGCCCCCAGCGGCACCATAGACACCGGGAGGGCAGAGGGACTCCAAACCGGCTGTCCGGGGGCGGTCCTGGGCTGGGAACTCCCTTTCTGATTGGTTGTTGGCTGCCATGGCTCCGCCCTGCCCTTGACCGGGGAAAAGCCACGTGGCAGAGCCCGAGAGAGAGAGAGAGCACATGGGAGAGAGACAATAAACAACCACCAGACCCCACGTGCTTGGCTCTCCTGTCTCGCCTCTTTTTTCTCCGCTCCAGGAGGTCGAGGGGGTGCCCCGAGGGACCCCCTGGGACTGTGGCTGCATTCACAAAGAGCTGCTGGCGAGGGTAGACTGGGAACAGCAGGCTGAAAGGCATTCTAAAAACTCGTAGGGAGCTGGGCAGCCACGGGGAAGCTCCGAGCTCGCCAGCACCCCAAAACAAGAATATAAAAAACAATAACTGGCGCCCGAAAACAGGGACGAGGGAATCCTCGGTCCCCAAACTTGAGCCACTGTAGCTGCGTTACCCTCTGCAAAGGCACGCTGCATTTCTGCCGTGTGGAGCTCTGAAATCGAAACCGAAACCTCTCCATGAGGGTGGGCAGCCCTCGGAGCCCCTTTTTGCTCCGTTTTTTTTTTTCCCTAGATCCAGGTATTTTGGTAAGATTTCTCTCATTCCACCCTGGGCTTTTTTCTTATTTCTTCTCTTTCCTCAGGGTGAAGCACTTTTCCTGGGTCCTCGGGGCAGTTTTCTCTTTATTTTCTCTCCTTTTTACTGTAGGAAAGGGTGGGAAAAGGGCTTTTGCTTGTGGTACTTTTGTTTAAAATTCAAATCATGGAAAACCATCTCACAGCAGCTCAGCGAGACGTGTATTACCAGCTAAAAAATTCCTTAAGGCATGGTGGTTTTCTGTTCTCTAAAAAACTGACCTCTGAGCGCATCCCAGAATGACTCCCTGGCCAGCAGGCTTCCACGCGCAAAGACACAAATGGGGAAGCTGCAATAAGACTTTCAGCAAGGACCTTGCAACCTTAAAAAGTTTCTAAGATGGGTCCTCCTTCACTTCCCCCGAGCTACCCCT
>VXAD01003741.1:0-41739 GCA_013399195.1 Dicrurus megarhynchus | reverse complement strand
CTTTCAAACCAAGACACAGCTCCCTTGAGAAAAAAGATTCCAGAAGGTTTTCCCACAGTTTTGATGAAGATACAGAAAATGAACAGAATTATCTTCTCTCTTCTCCCTGGCCCTCCAACTTCCATTGTGACAACCACTAAGGAGAAGATGGCAAAATATGGTTCTTTCTCTATCAGATGAGTAGTTTAGTCTTCAGCTAGTGTATTTGGAGCCTTAAGACTTGTGGGGGAAACTTCCATCCTGATTGTTGTTTAAGTGATGGTAAATGCATCCCTGTTTCACATCAAATTATATTATGGCTTTGTTCAGCCTGGTAAAAGCATGGGTTGTTTAACCTCTTGTCCTTCTCAACAAGGAAGGTGAATCTCAGAGACAGCCTAGTTGCTTAAATCCATTTGCAGACCCTTGATCCATCTGTTTAACTGATTCATTAGCTTAAAGCATTTCAATCTCTTCTGGATAGGCGCCAGTGGCATAAACTGTTGTATTTGCTCTCAGAGGATTATTTAAGCTTTCCAAAAACACTATAAATAATTTTTATTTGTGAGGAGGTTTCATAAGTTGTGGTTACTACAAAATCAGCATTAGTGGATCATATGTGTGGTAATTGCCGGGATGGGAAGTGGGCCTTATAGCACACACAGCATTTTGTAACTCTCCCTTGGCTGTCTGTATTTTGCTTGGCTTTTAAGAATTGAACCTTTCCTGTGACTTTGAAGTACTTCAGTTGCTTTGTGAAACTTCATAGTTGGTGATTCGTTGGTACTTGTTCAGCTGTCCTCCTGTTTGATTTGATTTGACTTGACTGCTTTGTAGTTCCAATTCCTCTTTTATCTGATTTTTGAGCCTTTCCAGTGCAGTGAGACACCAAACAACTACTCCTACACTTTGAATTATGACTTTATGGGTTTTAAACTGAAAAGGCAAATGAGAGTTCAGAGTTGTTGGGGGACATTTAGGACTAGAGCTGGAGCTGTGCTGTTGGCTCCTGCTTTATGCCAGGCTGAGCCAAATGGTCTGGTGATGATTTCTTCGTGGACCACATTGAGGGTGACTTTGTAGTCTGGGTGTACATTGAAGCTAGTTCATTGTAGTTCTTCCACAAGTACCACTTTATATGTGCTCAGTGCTTAGCTGGCCGCTGCAGGTTTTGTCTGAAGAATGCTGGCAGAGGTGACTCATCCCATGTCAGCTCAGAAAGTTAGTTTATGTTCACAAAAATAAGATCTGTGCAGCTTTGAGCACAGCAATCATCGGACTGATGACAACAACAAAAGGGGTTGAGTGCAGAGAGGGTGTTTGTCTGAATGCTGACAATGGTGGCGTTTGTGTCATTTCCACGCCATGGTGTGATGGTCCGTGTTAGTGGGAAACAAGTATCAATGAATCCAGTGGTTCCCAGGTTTTGGTGCCTGTCCTGTGTGATTAAAAGTAGTTCCTGTTCGTGGGTTTGGGTTCTTCTGTGCTTACTGGAGCTGAAGAGTGTTGGCAATAACATTTGATTATAAGTTGAAGTGTAACAGAGGATAAGCAGAAAAAACCTGATAGGATCAAGATTAGAGGTTCTGCTCAGTTTTGAGACTGAACGAGAAGGGCTTTGGATGCAGCTTAGTCACGACAGCTTGAAGTAATAAATCATACCATTTGTTATGTCCAGTAGGTGCTGATGTTCAACTTCTCTACCATCATAAACTTTATTTTAAAGGGCCTTTTAAATTATCTGCTTTGCAGTCTGTCTGGTCTAAGAGACTTTCCATTTGCTTCTCTTTTCCTTCCCACCAATTTCTAAACTGAGCGTAGATGGATGAAACAGCAATTAAGCTCCTAGTATGTGAATGCCAGGGCAGAACTGCCATATCAAATCCTGGGCTATATCCACTACACAGACTCTTGGGTCCCAGAGAAGTACATTTAATTCTATCTTTCCTTGGCATGTCACGGTAACACTCTTGAAGTTTTTCTTGCCAAGATTTGAAGATACTTCTTCTCTTGGTGTCTTTATGCAAAACCACAGACCCCTTGTGTCAGGTTCTGTGCAGACAAGGCACTGTGGAGTGTAGCTTTTCCCAAGGTTAAGGAATTTAGCAGGGTTTTGTAAGGTGGAATCCTTTTGACTTATCACTGTTTATTAAGTCAAGACTCAAAAACCCTTTTGCTGCTGCCTCTCATGCCAGCTGATGTGACCTACTAGAAAATGTAAGCCCTGATCCTCACTTCCAAAGGGTCTTGGACACTGCAGGTTTGAAAGGTTAACACAGTTGGACTTTGGATTATGATTTTAAAATGCTGTTAGGTCAAGATTGAGTATCTCTGATCTTTCTGTAGAGAGCAGCTTTACTTTGTCCTGGGAATCCAGAAGATGCAAGTATATAGTGTTACACAGACAGCTGGGAAATGAAGATAAAACTTCAGTGATGGACCAGCAGGTTGTATTCTGCCTTTCAGCATACCTTGTCACCTGAAAAGGTGCTGTATCTACAGGGCAAAGCAATAAAAAAGATAAATGTAAGACACCCTGGGCATGTTTTGAGCTTGCCTGGATATTGGAGTCGTTCTTATTTTCTTCAGCATCGTATGAATGTGGAGGAGTAGAGTTGCTGCCAAATGCACAGGATAGTCATTAGGACTGTTCAGTCTTCAAAAAGCTTAAGCTACTGATGTTGTAACTGCAGCTTCAGAAACAGAACTGAACAGAGCCATGGTTTACATGTTCATGTGCATCTGGACCTGTGACTCAACAAATACTGCTTGTGGTATGACCAGTTTCCAAAGCTAAATTACTTCAGGCATATGACTTGCACTGAAAATCACAGGATTTTCCTAACTGAATCCATAATTCACTGTCACTGTCTGGCTGCCTGGAATATTCAACAACCTGAACTCAGCATCTAATAAAAATACAAGTTTTAAGAATCCTTCATTGCTGGCTCTGTTGCAGTGTTGTTTTTTTTTTTCAGCACTGCAAGCAAACAGGATGTCTCCAGAAGAGCTCTATGTTATACTTTGTGGCAATCCCATGCCACCACCCAAATGCTGAAGAGAAACAAATGGCCAAAAATTGCATGTTTCTTGCTGAATAAATTTTCTCCTTCTTCATAGGTAGTATGTGGGAACAAACAATGATTGCAACCCATACAAGTCGATACAGAGTTGGCTGTTGTGCCTCAGCTCTACCATTGTGCTGAACTTTTAGAGGTGTTGCAGTGAGCAGCAACAGTGGCTCCTGCAAAGAGTTCAGCATCCACACAGTGCTTTCATTTTTAAACATGAAAAAGGAACCTTGGCATTATCAGACTGATACTCTGATTTTTTTGTAAGGAGCTCAGCATCTTCTGTGCAAAGATTTGACCTTTATTTTGCAGTTCCCCTTGCCAGAAATCCCTGTGCTTTCTCATGCTACTTTGCTGATGTTTGATTGTCTAAATGTGTGAACATAAAGGAGCTGCTACCAGAGAGCCTCTGCTCATGATGCACTTATAAAATCAACAGGGTTGGAAGAGGCCTTTAAGATCATCGAGGCCATCTCCATTTCCTCTGTGTGCTGTGGCAGACTGCTTGGAAAAAAAGCAAAGGAAAGAAAATACTATGATGAGTGTGACAGGAATATCTCTTTTCCACACAGAATGATCCAGGCTGTCTGGGACCTTCACTATGCTTGTGACACGTGTGGCAGGCTAACACCAGTCCAGGGTGGTGATGCTCTCATCTTCTGCCCTATTTCCAGAGTAAATTCCTGTCTGAGACAAAGCAAGTGCACAGCTGAAATACTTTCACAGCATCGTAGTTGCAAAACTCCAGACTCAGGAAGGGCTGTGGGCTGCAGGGGCGTTTTTAATGAATTGCTTTATATTGCTTTCAGTCTCTGAAGAACTCTTCTTAAGCAGTCAAACAGGATGACAAGAAGGCCAGAATCAGATGTGATTTTAATACGAATAGCACTGAAAAGTGGCAGCCCTGAGCCATGTGGCCAAGAAGATGCTCTGTTCTCTACTACAGAGAGCAACTTCTCTGGGAAGGGAAGAAGCCCAGACCCAGTTTTCCCATCTGATGAATTATGCTGAATAATTCAGTATCAGAAATGCATCATACCTGTCTGAGTCACTGGGGAATGGAGGGACAGAAGAGCACTGCTAAGCTGGGCTTGCATCCTGAAAAAGCTAAAAATGTCTGCTTGGAGCTCCCCAAAAGCCTCATCAGGCCACTGATTCATCAGAGCACTTAGTGGATTTGATGTGTGGGTTTCAGGCTGATCAACTTGCTTATTAGAGGTATGGGAATGTCTGGGTTCAGCGTTGAAATTATGATGCAATTGAATTGGAGCTCTGGAAAATCATCATCATGTTTGTAGTAACTTTGGTAATTAGAACTTAAATGTCTAATGTCTGGACCAGGGTTTTCCCCCACCTTGTCTTCTGGTCATTAACCCAGTTTATGCATTTCTGTATTCAACAGAGGTGGTTTGAAGCACACTGATTTATTACCATTCTGTAATGTTCTTTCTCCCATGGCAGTGTCTGCTGCCTATGGATGTAACGTACCTTCCTGAATCCTGCTCACTGGATACTGCAGAAGGCACACTGTTTGTTGCTTCAGGTACTTGTGTTTCTCTAAGAGCTTCAGAAAGGCTGGAAAATAACAATATAGGAATAAGGTAACAGTGAGCAACTTGTTCCACCTGAAAATATGGATTACTCTGTGGACTGGGACCATGTTTGATAATTCTTAAATAGTCACACGTGTATCTCTTCCCTTCATTTTGGAAGGTTGATTTAGCAGATCCGTGGAGCATTTGGGGAATGAAAGTTGGTGGGATTCACATAGTACAAGTGTGAGGCAGCAGCAAAGATGACTGTCAGGATCTCAAAACCAAGTCATTCTTGCCTTGCTGATACTGCTCAGCATATTTGAATGCCTAGCCTTGTCTTACTGTTAACCACTGTCCTGGTGCCACAGCCAGGCTAGGGATAAACAGTTTCCACACCCATATGACTTATGGTTTGCACATCTTTGCTTTCCCCTGATTTTTTTGATGAGCATCTTCAAGCATTCAGACCACTCCAGTAATTTGAACAACCTGCACTCTTATTTTTCATCTTTTATACCTGTTCTGCTATTTCTGGAGTTACAAAGGCAGAACTAGATTTTTGGGGTCCTTTTCACCTAAGTAATTTGAATTATGGTTGGTTGAAGTTAGCTTTTAGTTCTCTGAGTACTACTAGCATTTCTCAGTCTTTTAATTTACTCGTTCTTATCACTCCAGAATCTTTTTCATATACAATGTGCAGATACTGAAAGCAGATGTGTAGGTTTGTTAAATCTTTTGTTTTCTATACCTGTGAATTGCCAATCAGAAGGAATGTCTTGTGCTTCTTGAAAAGAAGAAAACAGAATACATTTGGTAGGTATTCCTTGTGATGAAGTACTTTTGCAAGAGTTATAATTAATTTTAAGGTGATTTCTTTAATACTGAGATATAAACTTACATAACAATGAGAAGAAAGTAAGAATTCAGTGAGAAAACACAATCTCAAGGCAGTGCAGGATCTAAAAAACTTGTGTTTGATGTGTGCCCTCAAATGAAGAGGGCAAACAGTTTTTTGCTGTAGAGTGATGAAGGGCAAAGGTTACAGGAGAGTTTTCTGTCTTTGAAGATGGAGGAAGCTGCTGTTTCTAGCTGCCAACTGATGGTATAGATTGCCCTGCATGCCTTTTACTCTTGTTCTTATTAAGAGCTAAATGGGATCTGACTTTTGAACTTCACCATTCTGTTCAGAGCTACTCATAGACCAGTGTTTGTTCTTCCCCCAAAAGGACACTTGGGTGGGAGGAGAGGTTGCCAGCAAATCAAAGCTGGGAGATGTTTGCAGCGATACCTTATCTTCTCTAAAAGAGTAGGCATAATGAGCAGTGCAATTAACCCTAAATTTCAGGGGCTGGACTTGACAGCACTTCTCATTCTAAGGTAAACTAAATTGTTAACTCCAGGGCAGTCTTACGTCATTAAGCCAGAACCATAAATGACAGGAGAAAGATTAGGTTGTAAGGAATTAGAGAAATTACAGCAGTACTAAAACCCATGTGAATAATGGGAATAACTTTGCAGGACTGAATATCAAAAGGAATAAAGGCTACATGTGAGTTGACTTTGTTGTTTCAAGCTGAGACTGCAACTGCAATTGTTCAGTGGAGACAGTAAGGGATCCAGTGTGTGGGTGCAGCTCCCTCTGAGAGCCCCAGGCTGAGTACCGTCAGTACCTAGAAGGTACCAGGGTGGGATAATAAAGTGGTGAAACATCAGAATTTTAGCATACCTTACCCAGAGATTTGTTCAAGGAAAAAAACTCTGCTTTGCTCTCCTTCACAGCCATGTGAGGCTTTCTCCCTAAGGGCTCCTGGCTAGCTGCCTTGGGGTGGTTTTCTAGTCCCTGATCGTCTGCTCTAAGCCCAGAAATTATTGCTGTAGTTTTAAGGTGGGTCCGGGGCTGGGAGGAGCCTTGGGGCTCTTGGGCGGGCTTGTTTCAAAGCCTCACTCCCAGGCTTACCTTGTTCGGTAGCTAGCTTGGTTTTTTGTTAGCTTAGGCAAGAAGTTTTTTCCTTTCCCTGGCCTTGGAGACTGCGACAGCAATCCTTCAGCGACCTTTGTTTTTTTGCTGAACTGTTCAGTTTGGTTTTGGCCCGAGATCGGAGAATTGATGGGAGACGAATCGGCCGGGGGATGGCCAGGAAGCTGAGGGGCCGCACCATCTTGCTCCCAGATCTCAGAAAAGCCGACCCCGCGAAAGAAAGTGTACGGAAAATCACGCTATGAAAAGCCAGCGTCCACAAAGGAGACAGAGGAGTCCTGCAGCTTAATTCGAATAAAGAGAGAGAGTCCACTGGGGCACACACCCGTGGTGTTTTCTGTCTCGAGATTTTGGAGGACGCAGCCTCCTTTTATCTGAAACTCCCAGCCACATAGTGCCCTCTTCCTTTCCCCATTGGCTGAGCTAATAGGAAGGTACAGCCTTCCCGAACCAGCTGCCACATATCCCCCCTCGAACCTGTCATTTTACCCCAAAGTTCAGAAGTTCAGGCTTGTGCAGACCCACTTGTTTGTTTCAGGAGCCAAGCTGTCCGGGCTCTGTGACAAACCTGCTGCCCAAAGTTAATAGAGACATTAAGACCCATTTCAAAGGCATTAACACTCATACCTTCACCCATCGAATTGTTTGTAAAGACATCTTCCCTGTCAAAAGGACCCTAAATGCACCATCTTCATCTTCTGTGAAGAGGAGACCAACATCAGAGATTCACCAGGTTCCTATCTGGTTTTGCCCAAGCTGCTGTGTGAACCCTTCGGTTTTTTTCCTTCCCTGAGACAAAAGCCGACGCCTTTTTTCCCCTCCTCCCCAGACATTGCAGCCATTGTGGGATTTTTTCCCTCTTTCCCTGGCGTTTTGGGTTTTTTTATTCTGGTGTGGGGATGTGTATGGAGGGGGGAGCAAGGTCTGACATTTCAGTATCTAGCATTTATTCACCATTTTTTCCCGTGCCATGTTGGCACTCTGTTTATGAATAAACGGTTGTTTTTCTTCACTTTCATCCACTAGTGTTAATCTCTCATTGGCAGAAAGGGATTGTTGGAACCCCTTTTTTGTTAGAGGAAACACTCATTCCAGACTGTTCTCCTAAACTTGTCTCTAAACCGAGACACTAGCACAAGGAAAAGTTCGCAAAGTTTGTGGTCATTTGGTTATACAAAGGGGTTGTGGGCACAGAATTCAAGTAATTGACACTGAAGCAAATTTTTCAAAATGGGTGGTTTGTCTGTAGCTGAAGTTTGCTTCTTGCACAGTTTGCAGTTGCTCTATTGCAGCGGGCTTTGTTTCAGTTTTATAGCTACGGTGGGTGTCGAGTTGCCATAGCTACTGGGCATTATGCTGCCTTTATGTGGGCTCCAGAGTGTGTTCCGGGAGAATCAGGTGCAACTTCTGAATAATTTATAGTATCCAGAAAAAGGGAATAGGAATTTTGTCTTGGAGGGCATTCTTTGCATTGTGCTCTGCTGTTACCACCGGTGAAAATTTCAGTAGCTATAATCCTAAGAAGAAAGCTCCTCCATATGACATCTGAAATAATCTTTTTCATTTTAGGACATTGTTGCATTGTTGAATACAGTTGTCCCCTTATAAATATTATCTTGGATGTAAATATTCTAGTGGATGCTTGTAACATCAGCTTCCCTGCATGACAGGACTGGGAGTGCACCCTTCCCACAGGGCTTCTCTGCATGCTCCAGAAAATAGCAGGCTTCTTTGATTTCCTTTTCATGTAGCAGAGACGGGGATGTTGCTGGCGAACGGATGCATGAGCAGATGGGTTTTCATGGCCAACTGGCCAGCCCAGCCTGTGTCCTATCGAGTATCTGTTCTCCAGCGCTGCTGGACAGCCAAGCCCTGCTCTGAATGTGGCTCTGTCAGGAAAATTAATCCACAAACACCAGAGGTTTATGTCCAAAAAGGAGACAGAGGAGTCCTGTTACTTTATTTGAATAAAGGGAGAGGCCACAGGGCATTCCCCTGGGGTCTCTCAAATTTTTGGAGGTCGCAGCCTCCTTTTTATCCTAATTTCCCGGCTGCATTTCCCTCTCTCTTTCCCTATTGGCTGAGGTACTTGAGAGGTACAGACTTCCCGAAATGCCTAAGACTTCCTTCTAGTGTATACCACCCCCCCTTTAATTCCTATGGAATTTATGGTTCTTCCCATTGTTTCTTTCATCTCTCAGTATCCAGTTTCATTTATCAGCAGACCTACAGTTTGTTTGTAAAGGCAAATCTCTCTCATTCCATTCATCAATCAGTGGAATCCTTCCCCTTGTTTCTTTTATCTCTCAATGCTAGTTGTATCTACAAGCAGGCCTACAGTTTGTTTGTAAAGACAAGTCTCTCATTCTTTTCAGCTCTGTGATTCTGGGGCTTCCCAGCTTGTTAAAGCACAGGAAGCACAAGTCCTGGGATATTAGACCAACAACCCCCATGCTGTTTGTGGCGGTTTCTTGGTCTGAGAAAAAAACGCCCTTTTCCTGTGCCAAAGGGTCCAAGCAGCTCCTGAGATACTGTCTTTTTTTTTCCTGAACTGCATCATGCTGCTGATGTGTATAAAGAGGGAAGCCAGGAGTCACCTGTGTCTCCATGTCTGGAGTTGGGGGATTTTGCCAGAAAAGCTTTATGCTGCAGGGAAAGTTTGGACGTGTTTTGGTGACTTTTGGCAGGTCACTCTCTGTACAACCAACCTTGCTGAAGCTGAAGGAGGTGCTACAGCTAGAGAGAGATATAGCAAAGATTGTAGTGTTTGTCACACAGACCTGCACTGCTGCTGGTTTCAGGCACTCTTGTGTACAGTGTTTCCTTTTTTTAATGAATTTCTTGCACCCTCTCCTCAAGATCCAGATGAGCAGGAATCACAGCACACAAACCTAGCCAAAGCTGGGTAGCTTTTGCTCAGACTGAATCTACCTTCTGCTAATCTCAAACTAGGCATCTGCTGGTAAAACACCATGAAATGTTCAGCCTAGGAAGAGTGCTCTGTATTAAATCAGGGTCACGTGGCTTACTAATTTTTTTTCAATTTTTTTAATTGCAGAAATCAATATAACCCATCCTTTCCCCATTACAAGTGTATTAAATTAACTTAAAACATTTGTGAGGCTGATTTGAACCTTAGGGTCTCTACACCTTTATCTAAAATAATATTTCGAAAGTTATAAGGGTGTGTATATGTATTTTATTCTTTTAGTTCACTTCATTAGGATCAAGCCTACTGGGATTTGAAGTGTTCAGGAACTACAGGGAAGGTAAAGAAACTGAAGGCCCTTTATCATGTGCGTTCCAGTGGAGGTACTCTGCTATCTGAGGTTATCACACTATTTTTTAGGACTCTTCTAAGCATCCCAGTAACTTATACCTTGAGCTACCTCCAAAATGCATTCTATCAGTGATAGCCTTGGTGACATTAGTCATAGAGATGCTGCAGAAATCCATGAGTTTTGAGAATTCATTGGAGATACTACATTATAAGGGCACTGGAGAGCTGAGGTTTGGAGTGAGAATTGATGTCTTTGTGTACATTGGGGAAAAATAGATTAAGTTTTGTGGCAGAAGGAGCCAAAGATGACTACTTATACCCCAAAGTTCGTTCTTGCTGTCTAACCAGGTGGTTTGAATAAAAATCTGCTTTAGTCACAAATTCTCTCTCCTTCACATCCATAAACTACCTTACTACAGTAGTACCTCTGATGCTGTATGAAGTGGTTCAAGTTACTTGAAATGTGTGTGTTGAAAGGATGCAGAAAGAAAAGGAAATTTAATGTTCTGCCCAGCTTAGGAATATGCAATTAGAAGTTAACTGTAACCGCAGTGTTAATATAATTTTTTTTGTTTTTGTTTTTGTCCTGCTGTGGCTTGATGGCTGGTGTTCAGCATTTAGCACTACTTCTTTGTTGTACCTTGCATATTTTTTATGATTTTCTTCTTTTAAGACATCTTTAATTCCCCTAAGAGAAAAAAAATTTCCCGCGTGTTTATGCTGGTAAAAATGTAATCTTGTAAGTCCAAATTTATAAGTAAATAGCTTGTGCTGTGTGAAGTGTGATATGTATTAGTTATATAGGAGACTGGTATGGAAGCAACTGAGTATCCACCTGCCCAGGGAGGTTTTTCGATGTGTTGGATCCTGGAGAACCAATACTGCTGCTCAGAGAGGGGATGAATGGGGATGTGTGTCTGTGCTTGCAAACTCAGAAACAGCTACACACTGTGGTGGTGGTGCTGCTGCTTTATGGAAAGCTGCTTAGATGGAACAGGAAAGCCAAACGCTCCAGCTGCTGTCTTGTGCCAGGCTCATGCTGTGGCAATCCACAGGTACCAGTACCAAAGGGATCTGGTTTCCTGCTGCTCTAAGTTGAGTTGCTGGAGTGAGGGAATGGGATGACACACAGAAATCCCAGCTATGTGATGAGGTGCTTAAATAAGTGTCTGCGGAGCTACAAAATATTAGTTGTCCAAGAGAAGTGTTGTCTGGAAATGGAGATTATGCTCTGCAGTGGTAATACCAATTTGCTCTGTTAATGTCCACCCAGGTTACACCATTTAAAGTACTCTATATGAAAAGAGGTTTTTAAAGTGTGAGGAAAAAAAACAAGTGGCTGATGGATAATGCACAAGAAAAGAGCACAAGAAACTAGGGCTGCTTGGGGGTGAATCTGAGGCACAGAAGAGAAGGACTTTAGTTCCTTTGGTCAGTGAATTTAGAAAGACCATTTAATTTGGTTTGAATTTAAGACATCATTTTGAAATGACACTTTTCTGCTACAGAAAAGAGAGGTAAAAGGAAGTACCTGGATAAATGTGAGAGTGATGCTTCTAATGATGTTGAAGCCACGAGAGTTGGACATACTGTGTGATGGGGCTTTTCAAACCTGAGCACATGCTGGGGCATCATTCTGATTTTGTAGCAGATGGATCCATTTGAAAGAAGCTTTTTGCTTTTGTGGATTTTTCCTGATGTTTTGAAGCAAACCTGTCAATATAAGATCCTAGAAATCAAATTTTGGTCTCTGTATTGCAGCTGGCTCTGGGGACAGTAGAAGTATTTTCTTGTTGAACTTGTGTTTGTGGGAAAAGTCTTGAATTTTGTTCCCTGAGTATTTTTCCTCTCCGTTTTCATGTTCAATCCTCTCCCCTTTACTCTTTTTTAGTAAATTTGGCCTGAAAAAAGGTTCTACTTATAAGCAGACCTGTAATTCCATTAGACTTCTATTTAGAAGAAAACCAGCATCTGCTTTTTTGGCTGGCTTTTCACAGCCAACAAAATAGTGCTTCTTGTAAACCCTGTTTATCATGAAGACTTTAAACCTAGACTGGGGTCTTAAATGGATTTTTCCATGTTTTATGATAAAAATGTTCCAGCTGTCTGAAAGTGGATAACTTAAGACGTGCATTATGTTACACCAAGTGGGTGTGGCAAAGGAGCACAAGTTCTGAGGCGGTGCCTAATGAGAGGCACAGGGGTCTCCTAAAAGTATTTTGTCTGGTTTATTTAAAAGATTAGCAAAGATTACACATACAAAAAAAAAACCAAAAGCCCAAGCACAAAACCAAAAATCCCAAAACTGCGTATTCAAGATCTTCTTGATATATATATATATAAATATATAAATTGGCATGACAAGATCCAGAGGCTGGCAAAAGGAAAGCAGCCAAATTAAATGAAGTTGCACACTTGGAGCCAAGAGGATGATTAATCATTGGAATGAGTTCTCAAAACAAGGTATTTTCCCAGGCACTGTCTAGTCAAAGGTCGTTTAACTGGGTTTTGTGAGGCAGTAAAAGGGTAACATGTCCATGGCATGTGGGAGGTCAGCCTGGCTGAGGCCCTTCTTCTTTACAGCTGTAGTTCAGGAATCCTGTGAAAACTTGATTCAAAGGTGGCATCATGGATTTCAGCTCCAGAAGGTTCACTCACTTCAATGAGCAAATATCTAGTTTGGCTTTTGGATTTCACTGGGAATAAATAATTAGTATTTACATAGTTGTTTCTACTAATAACTTTTCACGCTTGCAGAAGGGCACATCTGATCTAGAGCCAGGTAAACAAGCACAAAGATGAGGCATGGCCAAGTGAGTCAGTAGCAGGACTGGAGAAAGACCCAGTGGCTTCTGGATGCCTGGCTGGGACCGATTTGTTTTCCTGGGAGGACTCAGCTCTCTGAAATCCAGCATGTTCTCCAGCCCATGGAGAGCTGTAATTCATGGACATCCACTCTGCCCTGACCCACAGGTCTTACACCAAGGAGTCCTACCTCGAATTAGTGCACAGGGGAAAAAAAGGTTAAAGAAAGCCCTTTTCCTTTCAATATCTGTGACAGACTTGAGAGGCATTCCATGAAAGAGTTGTTTAGCACTGGCTTTGTAATTGCTGGGGAGAAGTTGTTCATGTGTGAGTGAATTTCACCAGCAGAAAGAATTAGTGGCTGACTTCTGCAGGGGGAGGTTTAAACTTCAGTGTTATGAGGTGGTTAACTACTATTTGGCTTAAAATAAAGGCTTCATGGATACAGAGGCAGGAGAGACAGAAAAGGTGTCTGCTGTGCACTTGGTTTTGCTCTCCCTGGTGTTACTTAGAGCTGGAGTTTTACCCTGCCATTACTCAGTCCTGCCTTCACCCTGTTTTCTCAGTGCATCTTTCCTTCAGAGACAGGATGGCTGTTGTTTCACAGGATATTTCTGGAATTTTGTTCATGTCATGTTTCTGTGCTTTTAGGTGCAGAAGTGCAAATATTACCTTTGTTTGGAGATGAATTTAAATTAGATTGTTTGCCTCCGCTGCTCACATCTTTAGTTTTTTGCAGTAACTGTCATTAGTTTGTGTAATGATATTGCCAATAAAAAATCATGGATGGGAACCTTGGAAGAAATAGAAACAATCCAAAACAAGAATGGTAAGTCTATAGACCTTTTAAAAAAATATTTCTAAGTTTAAAAATTAATGGTTAAGAACAGCGTGTTCAGCTTTCATGGTATCTGATAATAGTGGCAATCCTGAAATTTTACTGTTTTGCTGTTCTTCACTATATTTTAGTATTCTTGCTTTATTTATTTTTATTCTAGTTTGTATTGGAAATGTCTAACTACATTTACCTCAGTGTGCTGCATCATCATTTTATATTTGTCTCAGCTGCTTCAGTTTGTTAGGATAGGTAGGGTTGTTTCTGTGTTCTGAGATTATTTGGGATTTTCATTTGCTTGGTTTTTAGTACAGCTGAAAATCTTGTATGTAAGAGCATCCAATCAGTAGTTCAGTGTGAAACCTTTAGAAGAAGGTGTGGGATGTTGATGCTGGCAGGTGCCCACCAACACCACTCCATCAGTGGCAGGGCAGAGAAGATACAACGAAAGGCTCGTGGGCTGGGATAAGGGCAGGGAGAGATACCTCACCAGTTACTGTCACGGGCAAAATAGACTTAACTTAGGAATTTAGTTCCATTTATTACCAGTGAAAAATAGAACTAAATCTTAAAAACACCTTCTCCCCACCCCTCTCTTCTTCCTGACCTTCTTTCGTGATTTTCTCTACCTCTTCACCCCTCCAGCGACACAGGGTCATGGGGAATGGAGGTTATGGTAAGTTCCTCACACATTGCCTCCACTTTTTTGTCCCTAGTGTGAGGGCCTATCACACTCTTTCCGTGATCTAGAGTGGGGTCCCTCACATGGGAGCGTCCTTCAGGAACTGCTCCAGTGCAGGTCCATTCCACAGGGTCAGTCCTTCAGGAACAGGCTGTTCCAGTGTGGGTCCCCCACAGGGTCACAAGCCCTGCCAGCAAACATGCTCCAGCCTGGGCTCTTCTCTCCACAGATTCTGCCAGGAATCGGCTCCATTGTGGATTCCCCACAGGGTCACAGCCTCTGTTGGGCATCCACCTGCCCCTTCTTTAACCTGTTATTTCTGAGGTGCTGCCACTGTCACTGATAGACTCAGCCTTGGCCAGCAGCACATCCATCCTGGAGCTGCCTGGCATTGGCTCTGCTGCACGTAAGGGAAGCTTCTGGCAGCTGCTCACAGGAGCCGCCCCTGTAGCTCCCCTGCTACCAAAACCTGGCCACGCAAACCCATTACAAAGGGGTTTCCAAAATATCCTCTGTGGAGTGCACAGGACCATCCCCAAGGGACACATGATGTGACTTCTTGGGGATGGTCCTGTATAGGGCCAAGAGCTGGACTGGATGATCTTTGTCAATCTCTTCCAGGTTGTCATATTCTGTGATTAATTATTGGACTTTGTCTTCCCGGAGACTCCCATCCCAATGGAAAATAAGCAATAGCTATGGGCTGGACCATGCTGAGCATTAGTGTAGTGACCTGCTTGATTCTGAGGGATTGTGTTAAGAGAAATATGTATGTGTGTGCATCCCTGATTTTATTAATTTCATTTTTGCTAAAACATACCTGTTACAGGAAATAAATGAAGCTCCTGTCCAAAACTGAGATTCTCCTGCACAGACCTGCCTTTCTTCCCTGTTGGCCTACACATCCCATGTTTCCCCAGTTCATTTCTACACAAAGCCTTGCATCATCAGCAAAATCTGATCCTGACAAAAAACTAGGAAGCTACATGATGTGCAGCTTTTGATACCAGTTTTATATTTGGAAATAGGTACCTCTACGTAATAGTTTCCAAAGAGATGTGGTGTTTTCTTAGCAGGTTGAAGTTGAAGTTTACCGTAGAGATTCTAAGAAGCTTCCTGGCCTGGGAGACCCCGACATTGACTGGGAAGAAAGTGTCTACTTGAACCTCATCCTGCAGAAGGTAACAGCGATGTTTATCTAATTTTCACAGGCTATTTATGCAGTTTTGCCTTTCAGAATCTAAGTGAACATAAACTGAGATATTTATTATTTTTCAATAGAGTCCTAATAGCTTTCTACAAAAACTTTAACTGTATGCAGTGAAGCTGGTCTGAGTTTTGTGCTCTGTAACAAAGTTTTGCAAAAGGAAGGCTTCATCCATTTTAATGGTTTTTGAGAGTGAATGAGACTTAGACAAGCAGCATTTCTGTTAGAGTTCACAGTACTGGTGCAGCTAAGAGAGAAGAGTGGTAAGTGTAAATGCAGTGGCATGTATTATGCTGGGGGGTTACTGCTCTTGACAGCAGAACTTTAATAAAACATTTGGTGGTAGGAGCATGAAGCCAGAACTAATTATTTCTTTAATTAACTCATAGGTTGTTTGGTTATTGTGTGTGTTACATTGGTGCTTAGGAAAGCTGAATATTACTGTAATTATTTGAGATCCCTTAAAAGTTTTGCTGATTATGATCTCAGAATGGGAAATGTTGGCTCAGGCACACATCCCAGAAAATAAATTGTTTTCATTCTCTCTCCTTCCTCCCAGAAGTCTCTTTGCAGAACTTCTCTGCAGAGTTTTTGCCTTTATTTGATGCTCAATAAAACCAGGATACATTTGCCATAGTCAGAATTCAGAGATGTTGTTACAGCTGGGCATTGCTGTCCAGAGCTATTGCACTTGCTCCTTATAAGTTTTTTCAGGTTGTTTGGAAGGCTGTGCTAGTGTTTTCTGACATCTCTGACATATCACTGGTGTTCATTAGTGTGTCTCTTTTTCCCTGTTCAAAGGGAGAACGTCTTTTCTATTTCTATCGTAAAGTGTACTTAGGGGTGTGTGGGGATGTATGTGTGTGTGTGTGCTGCTTATTCCCCCATCTGAAATTAAGTTAATGTTAAACAATATTGGCAGGACTTTCCTTATCCATTGGTTGTGCACCTCAACAAGCAGCTGTGCAGGAGATTCTGGTGTCACTTAGTTAATCAACAAACACAGGCTTGAAAATCATAGGAGGTAGTATAGTAAAGAGAGTAAAGAAAATGGCAACACCAAAATATCTTACTTTTTAGACAGACAGCTAAAAAAAAATGAGACAGAATGTGTTCTGCTTCATGCACACCAATGTTTTGTTTTCCCAACTCTGAATGTTAATTTCTCTGTATGGTGCCCTGTTCCAGCTGGATTATGTGGTGACCTGTGCTGTGTGCACACGCTCCGATGGAGGAGATATTCATATTCACAAAAAGAAATCTCAGGTGAGCTTCCCTTTTTATCGCTGTGGATCAGACGTTGGTATCCAGTGTTACCTAATCCTAAAAACTGGGGCAGTGGTTCTCAGGCTGTGCTTTGACAGATTCATCCTTGTGAAGCATCTCAAGTCTTTGTATAGTGACATTTCTTGCCAGTTATCTAGATGTGAGATCTAAATGTCCTTTATAGCCTCTCTCGAAGAATTGTGAAGACCCTTGCATGCTTCAGGGTGTATATCATTGCCTGCTGGATTTAGGGGAGAGAGGGAAGGTGCTGGGGGGAGGAAGGAATATGATGCCCAAGTTCCCCAGTCCGAGACTAAACCTGAAATTGTATGAGATCTGGGTTATGAGGAGCCTTCAGGGTGTTGGAGTCCAGAATGCAGAGAATATCACTCTGCCTGTTTTTAAGTATAAAAACCCCCCTGTACATCAGCGTTTCTGACCTAATTCTTCTCTCTGGGAAGAATTAAAATTTACACTGGTGTGAACTAGGTGATGGGATATTATGTAAGATTGTCACAGGGTGAAAAACCTAGACTTTTTAGGTTAGTTAATATAGTAAATAGATAAAAGCAAAAAACTTCAAAATGGAGGATAATAGTTGTCTTTTAGATCTTCTTCTTCTTCTTCTAATACTCCATATTCTGCAGTAGAGGTAATTTGGAATGATTGGATGAAGATTTCCACAGTTCCTGTTGACGTGACAAGGTGGATTATTGAACATTGGTAGAAAAAAGAAAATATCTTTTATTTTAAGTTTTAATTGGATAATTTACCGTTAAAAGAGTGTGTAATCAAGATAAAGCGGCCATTCTTGGCATTCTTTGCTCTGTGCTATGTCTAACGCCCGGCTATGGGCTACAGCTCTCTGATAAGACTTAATAAACAACTATCTGCAAACTAAGAAGACTGAAGGTCCTATTCTTCATGGCGCCTGGTAAAAGGTATTAAAATTCCCCCATCAGGGGAAAGAAAATAATTAAGGCACAGAACCTGACACAGGGTAAGTCTCTAATGTAGAGCTGCTAAATGGCAGACAATTTACTGATTACCAATTTATATTTTTATTATTTTACGAGATTCTTAGTTTGTCTCTTAAATTGCTCATTCCTTTCATCTCCACACCCTAGGCTTTTATCTTTTGTGTGCAGTTAATCCAGGGTTTAGCATAGTGGAAGAGACTGAATAACAAGCATAAAGGGGATAGGAACAAGAAATCTGAGGCTTCCCCACTCAATTTCCAGTAGATCTTGCAACATCTTCTCCTAGTTAGCAGAAATTCTTCTTTAAAAGGCTCTTGTTGCCTTTAAAAGCCCGTTTATCCCAGGCGTTTCCATTCCCTTAGTTCATGCAGGTGCTTGCATGGCTTTACCTAAATAAACCAGTGCTCTTTAGTTTTTATTTATGTTTTACCACTTTAAAAGAACTTTTGCTTTGCCTACAAACAAAACTAGCAATGCTGATTGTCTCCGTGATTTACATTGATTAAGCATGTAATTTTTTCTCTAGGTGCTGTTGAGATGCCACATTGCACTACTGATTTAAGCCTGTTATTTCTCATTGCTTTTTTTACTGTTGGCTAGTCCAAATTTCACCTGAAGTTAATTTCTGCAAATGTTTTTGAGAAAAATCTGTGAATATTATTTGCAGATTTGAAAACTAGGAAGGAGAAGATGAGGGATATGCCCTTACTGCATGTGAGCAGTGAGGAAGTTTTTTGTTCCTCCTTTCTAGAGACTCCTACTGTGGGACTGCTTATAAATTGTGTCTTCTCTTTTTCCACATTTAAACTTAGCAGAACATACCAGTAACATTTCAGCATCATTGCATTGATCTATAGAGAGAGCAAAGGCAATTCCATATGCTGTGAAAGCATGTTTGCAGTTGGGCATTTTGTTGTCATGTCCACCAGTGAGCTGTTGGTTTTAAATGAAGGAAATCCAGCTGGTTTGGATCTGCATTACTGCTCTGATGGTTCTTGCTTTAGAAAATATGTCTTCTCCTGCCCACATGCAGCCAGATGTTGATGGCCTAAGACTTGCTGTCCTACTCCAGACCTATGACAAATCTACTCTGCTCATACAAGTGAGTGCCTATGGCACAAAGCCAGTATGAAAAAGGCTGACTTTATTTTGCAAACTGCTGGCTTGACAATAAGATCTCCACAAACTGAATTTTCCTCAGGTGTGCCTGACTGGAAATGAATTTGGGAGGGTGTTTTGCTGTTCATTGGCTGGCATATGAGTATGCCTGGAAGACATCTTTGTTTCAGGCACTGGTGCAAGTAGCATTTTTGAGGAGTCTGGTTACTTTCTAATGATTTCTGGTCTTGAAGCAACCTTTCTTTTAAATTGTATTTCAATGTGCATAAAGGCTGCATAGGTAGGTACAAATAAGGAAAAGCAACCCTCTCATGAATATCTAATATCCTATCCTTAATTATGTTTTGTGTTGAATGATTTGCAGCAAGAATGTCACGAGCTTGACAGCCTGGTCAGATCCAGAGCTTTCAGCATGTTCACAGTGGGCTAAGATTTGACAGGTTTCTGTAATTCAAAGCTTTGTTTGTAAACAAATGTGGAAGGAAAGAAAGCTGCTCGGTGTGAATTCCTTCTCCCTCTTTACCTGCTCATTAATCTTTTTGGAATGATAAAATCTAAAGCCTTTAGCTATTTTAACAAAGTCACAAGAGGAGTTCAGTAACTGCTTAGGAGGAGAAACGTGTAAGAGGAAGCACAATGATAGGGAAAGAAACAGAAGCAGAAGATGCGGATGAGAAACCAAGTGAGCCATTGTCTTGGTTTTCTCACCGAAACTGTGGGAAAAACAAAAACTCTCCGTCAACATTTTTAGTGTTAGAGAATCAAGGCATTACTTTATTCTGGCCAGGATGTGCAACAGAAATCATTTCACCCACGCATTGCCCAGGTTGTGCAGAGAAAATCATTCCATCATGATGGATTTCTCCTTAACTAAAAACCAAGCTATGCTAAACCACGACATTCTCACATAATTTTTACTAGATTTTTCACATACCTACACAGTCAAAACCCATAGAAATTCATTGGTTCGATGTTCACTGGTCCCAAGGTACACAGTTCTTAGTGTTTGGTTTCCTATTGGTTATTGATCTCTTCACCTTCGATGTTAATAGGTTCTCGTTCTTCATTCCCTTATCTCTCTTTTCCCAGACCAGGTGTTTCTGACCATGCCAGAGGTGATGTTTGGAGTTAATATTCATTAATGGTTGTTGATGGTCATTATTTTTTGTGTATCTTCTGTGCTACTCCCAGTCTGTTGAGATGTTCAGCTCATCAGGCCCCGAGTCATGAAACAGTCCCCTGAAAAGAGACTTCAATTGCCTTCCCCCCGGGGCAAAGATGAACAAAACTCCTGACTAAAGTTATATTAAAAAAAATTTAAACTTGGTATAGTTTCCAACAGTTTGATACAGTCTAAAGAGGTGGGCACTCTGAAATGAGTAACCTTCCCTTTGATTCCAACCAATCCCTTTCCCCCAATAAGGAATGAAATACGAGTAGATTTAAGTGAAACAATAACATTTTATTAACAGACACCAACAGGCAGGGGAGAAAAGTAAATAACTGTTAGCTAACAGACTATTAAAACTAAAAACCCCATGGGAACAAAGAGAGACGCAAAATGCTAGAAATACCTGCTCCCAAAACGGTGCTTGCAGGAGGCAGCCGTGTGGCCAAGGGACAAAGGGAAGATGGTGTCACACTGTTCCCTTCCAAGATGGCACCTCCCAGGAACACATGTCCCCCCCAGGAGCAAAGAGGCAAGATGGTGGCAACCCCTACCAGGAAGGCAGGAGCCCACAGAGCAGTTCCAGAGGCAGAGGGAAACTCGCCGGGCTGTGTGGGGCCTGCGCTGCTGCGGCCGCTTCCTGCTGCCGTTCGCGGGCTCTGCGGCTGCTGCCGGGCTCTGCAGCCCGGGTGTGGGGTGGGGAAAAGGGCCGCTCTGCGGGCACCGGCACAGGCTGGCCTGGCCCCAGGAACTCGCTCGCTTTTTTTCTGTCTGCCGGCAGAGTTTGCAAAGTTCACTTTGAAACAGTTTCTAATTGCAAAATTCAGATTCTACAAGTAGCTACAGTTGCAAACCCAAAGCTGCTGCAAAAGAGAGACTGTCCCTAGTCTTCTCTCCTGGAACGGCTTGGATTGGAGCGAGGGCTGCTACAGGTGGGTGCCTGGAGAATTTGCCCCAAGGCAGCCCAAAATCGCTAACTGCAGTCTCCCCTAGACAAGGGGAAAAAAAAAAACAACCAAAATGAAGAGAGAACAAAAAAAAGGGAAGGAAAGCCTTTGCCTGAACAAAGACCGAGTAGCTTGGAAAGCGAATATTACACAGCCAAGAGCCCAGAAACTTGAGAGCCTCCGCACCGATTTCAAAAATGCCCGCAATAGCACCCCACACACACAAGGTCTGAGGCTGTAGGGTTGTAAAGATACCATAATGGTTTTTGGGTGCAGATAGATATGGAATAAAATAACATTATGAATCACCCCAGGACAGCCACGCTGCCCTTACTGAGGGAGGTTGATCTTAGCGTGGCACTAAGTAATTAAAGTAAAGCTGTTGGGTCAGCTGCTTCATAGTAACTTTCTTGCACTGTGGTGTTTTACTTGGCAGCACATTGCAGCAACATGAAGGCATCTGAAAGTAGTGATGAAAAAGTAGGATGGTGTACTGTAGTATGGTGAGAGGTCAGGTACACACAGGGACATTTACTATGGAGCAATGAGTTTTTGATTACTTGCATGTGGAAACCAAGGATTTCTCAAGTGCCATTATTGCAAATCTGGCTTTAGTCTGAAACCAGCTCAGCTGAGCTTGCAGGATGTCCAACATCTCTAGTGTAAGTGAGCAGTGCCAGCCTGAGATGTTTTGTAATTACTTGCCTTGTGTTTTGTGTGTCTGTTCCCAAGCACGTTTAACTGAGAAGAGGTATCTTTTTCTGCATCTTTCTCAGCAAGTGTTTGCATCTCCAAGCAAACACCCAATGGACAGTAAAGGAGAGGAGTCAAAGATCAGCTACCCCAATATATTCTTCATGATTGACAGTTTTGAAGAGGTGAGTTTCTTGTCACAGCAGCAAAGTTTTGTCCTATTCCAGTCTTAGGTCCTGCTTAGCTGTTTTCTTGTACCTTTTGAACAAATGTTCTTGGCCAGTTGAGGGTTATCTTCAGCTAGATGTTTCGTTATGTTATGTTATGTTATGTTATGTTATGTATGTTATGTTATGTTATGTTATGTTATGTTATGTTATATTTCGTTATGTTATGTTTCGTTATGTTATGTTATGTTATGTTATGTTATGTTATGTTATGTTATGTTATGTTATGTTATGTTATGTTATTTTAACCTTCCTCTCTCTTTAATGTTTGAAATCTGATCTTAAAGCTGTATTTAGGCATCAGTATCTATGATGGGCTGAATGGCTGAATGTGAGAGCTGCTCATCTTAACATGTGATTTGCAGTGTGCACTGCCAGGAGTCTGTTTTTTTGAAAGGCTGGGGTGGAACATTCTGCTCCCTTTCAATTTATATTGAAACTTTCTTGGGCATAAGGACAGCCATGGGAATCTGAATGTATTTCGATTTGAACAACTGCAGTTTGCATCAAAGTGTTTCATCTTGCATCTTTGGCAGGTTTTCAGTGACATGACTGTGGGAGAAGGAGAAATGGTCTGTGTGGAGCTGGTGGCCAGTGATAAAAGCAACACCTTCCAAGGGGTGATTTTCCAGGGGTCCATCCGCTATGAAGCGCTCAAGAAGGTCTATGACAACAGGGTAAGGAGCTTCTGAAAGACCATGTCCTTTGCAGCAATGATGCTCCGACTAGATTTTCTTTGTGGCTGAGGCTGTCAGCTTTTTGTCCTATTAGATCAGCTGCATCATAGTCTGTCTTTTTTGGCTTTGAAAGTTAGCTGAAAGCTATTGGTTTTGGCTCAGCTGAGGGTATTCAGACTGGGATATACTCCTCTGCTGTTTGCCAAAAGGAGGGAAGGTAGGGATCAGGAATCAAGAGCATGACACTGGAATGGACCTGAACAACAGTTCTTGGAGCCCTTTCATTTTCCTGAAAGGTCATAGATATTTCTGTATTCAGAGAAGGTATGATTTCATGGGAGATCTTAAACTCTGGTAACTACCTTGCAATAAAGTGTATTTTTCTTCATTGTATTTTGCACTCATGGCTGTTTTCAGAAGACCCCTGTAGTCTCACTGCCACTGAGCGCTTTCTCTGCTTTCTACAGAAACATGAAATACCAGCACTTTCACCTTCAAATTCAGTACTTAGTGCTGAAATCTAGAGTCAATAAACTTCTCGAATGGTTTTTATTATGAAGACAATCCTGAGAGATTTTTAGAAACAAACAGAAGAAATTCCCACAATATCTACTGTGTCTGTAAAGTTCTCTTTTTTTCTACCCTTGTCAGGAGAGATGCTGAGTAATTTCCCTTCTTGCTGTTTTAAATGTGAGCTGTTGTACTCTTCCAGCAGGTTTCTGAGAGAACATGAAACCAAAGTTGTTTCTCTTCCACCGTCATCTTGTGGCCTTACACGATCAGCAGCTGGGTTATTAAAATAAGTGGGAATGCAGAATCACAGAGGACAACATAAAAAGAAAGCCCTGGAGTGGAAAGATAAGATTTGATGTGGTAAAGTCACCACAGAGCCTAGGAATGTCCTGACTGACCACATAGCTAGTTGAGATTATTTTGTTAGATGAAGTAAAATTGTTAACTCTTCAAATACTCCATTATGGCCAGAGGCGAAACTTGAAATTTTACCATTCTTTTTACAGAACAGGAGTAATGTCTATGCTTTTGAAGATTACTTTATTTCAGGTTGTTTCAGGGAAGGTTTAGATTGAATACTAGGAAAAATTCCTTTACTGGAAGGGTTTTCAAGCACTGGAACAGGCTGCCCAGGGAAGTGGTGGAGTCCTCAACCCTTGAGATATTTAACACGTGTGTAGATGTGACACTTAAGGACATGATTTAGTGGTGGGCTAGGCAGTGTTTGGTTAGTGGTTGGACTTGATGATCTTAAAGGTTGTTTCTAACCTAAGTTAGTCTAGGATTCTGTAATTCTCAGTACAATACAAGCTGATGACCATCTTGGCCTTTTCATAAACTGAAGAAAATTGCAATAAATCACTTAAACTTACGGATCAATCCTACTTGACTGTTTTCATATTGGCCTGTTCCTTTTTTCAGTTCTCAGTTCAATTCTCAGTTCAGTTCTGCTGACTGGAAAATGAGCCCCTGTGTCTGTTTAGGGGGTTTAAAGTTGTCAGGGTGTCTTGGTGAGCCATGCAGTGCAAGTTAGTTGTGCATGGGGCTGATTCCTTATATTTTGGCCTTGACAATATGGACATAAAAATGTCAGAAATTACTTGGCACGAAGTAGTGACCCAGTTGTGGGGTGTGCTTTGCTGGTTTGAGGCATCTTGTGTGTGTGTGTGTCTGTTGCCTTTTGGACTCAAACGAGTGCCCCAGCATAGGCTGCATTGTGTTGTGCACATACCTGCCTGTGCTCTCCTGTGCCACAGTGTGTGGGCCTGGATAAAAACTTCTGGTTTTCTCTCAGTGTGCCATTGGTAACTCTGCCTTTTGGATGGCTGAAGGAATTGGTTCTTCTCAGAACCTGTTTTTGTCTCTGTAAAATTACTTTCCTTTTGGAGATCACTTCAGATTGTGGCTTAAAATGTTTCTTAGGAATCACTATCCACTATGGTTCTGACTTTTTCTTAGATAACTGCTTTCAGAGGATGTTATTTTCAAGCTGTAGAGCTGTTAATACGTGTTTTTTTCTCGTCTTGATGCGTTGTAGGTGAGTGTTGCAGCTAAGATGGCTCAAAGAATGTCTTTTGGCTTTTATAAATACAACAACATGGAGTTTGTCCGAATGAAAGGACCGCAGGGAAAAGGACATGCGGAGATGGCAGTGAGTAGAGTTTCCACTGGTGACACTTCACCGTATGGGACAGAAGAAGATTCAAATCCAGACTCCCCAGTGCATGAGAGAGTAAGTAGCAGACAGAAATACTTTCTTAAGGTGAAGCATGAACGTGCTTTGTTACAAAGGCAGGAGGCAGACTGAAGGTGGGGTTAAGTCACATCGAGGTTCTGCACTTAGGTTTGCCTATGTGTAATTTGGTTGTACTCAGTATATGAGATGGATTTTTTAACGCAGTTTCCCCTGAGCAAATGCTGAATACAGAGATGACTGGATGATTCATACTTCTGGAGGAGTGTTTTGTCGAAACAACAGCAATCTTGATGCCAGGGAAACCGATGATTCTGCCTGTTTTCTATAAAAAAAAGTAGATTCCACTTCTGTGCTAAATGGGATTTACCTAGAAACGTGGAATTTGTGTTTTCTATAAAAAAAAGTAGATTCCACTTCTGTGCTAAATGGGATTTACCTAGAAACGTGGAATTTGTGTTTTCTATAAAAAAAAGTAGATTCCACTTCTGTGCTAAATGGGATTTACCTAGAAACGTGGAATTTGTGTTTTCTATAAAAAAAAGTAGATTCCACTTCTGTGCGAAATGGGATTTACCTAGAAACATGGAATTTGTGTATTATATAGGTTGCTTGCTAAACTTCACAGGAAATGGTGCTGTTTGCCACTGAGGAATACTGCCAATGCGAAGCCTGTATAATGCTGAACAGAGATCACAGATCCAGATGCATCATGCTCATACATATGCTTAATTTTAATGCAAACGCAGTAAAATGCCAATAGATTCAGACCATAGGTACTGATTTGGCCTTTATTCAATCCTGAGCTTTATTTTCCATTAAGACATTTTACCTGGTTAATGAGGATTAGGCAACATGTCTTCAAAATATCTGCACAGACCCGAGTTGGGTCAGTACCTGATGGAGTCTAGAATGGTTTTCTGTGTAGCGTGGCTAACCTGTATCATTTAAAGATCTGCAGAACTGCTTCTAGAGGTTTCCATGCAGCAGTGTGGTTTTTGTTTCTGACTTGGTAAAAGGCAACATGAGCTACCAGCACAGAACTCATTAACTGGATGTTCTTGCTCTCTACCACAGAAATACAGCCTGAAGAAATCAGGCCTGAAGGGACAACATGATCTTTTGTCTCCAAGGCTTCCAATGTCAGCTGGAAAATGTAAAATTAGATTTGTTAATGTGTTACCACTGCTTTTTGCTAATGGTTTTAACGGTGATATGTCTGTTTCTGGTTCCCCCCACCATGTGGTATGAAATGACTCCAAAATTAAAAACAGAGGCAGGCACAAATTAGACATGAAGTGTGCTGGGGAGAGGATCAGTTGGGTGTTACAATCCCTTTCTTTTATTTTTTTAACATTAGTGATAGAGGGACAACATGGAGTGTTTCTGCAATGTAACATCAACTTGGCTTGGCTGCCATTGTCATTCCATGTCAGTTCCCTCTGCATTCCTTTGGACAGATATGAGCAGTGTCAGGTGCCAGCTCAGGGAGAGTTAAGGGGTTGTTTAATTGACTGTGTGAAGAAGAAAAGACAAGATTAAAGTTACTCACATCCATTTGCAAAGTAGTTATCCCTATGTTTTTCCTTTTGAAATGAAACTATTAAAATACTGCAATCACAGCCAGTATATCAGCACTACATTTCAGTTCTCTCCAAAACAGGTGTGCTGGCTTTAATTGTAGTTTACTCAATGGCAACTACTGCTCTGAAGGAAGGGTGTCTCCACAGTTTTGTCCCTAACTCGAGTTTCACCACAGGCAGTTCCATCCACGTATTTGTCATCATTTAGACTAACCAAATCATCTGAGGCAGCACAGCTTCATTTTCTCCTTCCGGTACTGAAACATGACACACATAAAAGAGAACATTGACTTCATTTCTGCCTCAGTGTGTTGTGCTCAGGAATTTGTGACCCTGCTCCCCAGGGACATTGACCTTCCACAGGGATCCCATGGGACAGCCTTCCCAATAGGGAAACTGCTGCCTTGTGTGTGCCAAAGAAATGAAGGTGCACTATTTGAGTGTGTTCAATACAATACATTCGTAGCATATTAAGTCTTCTGAATTTCATCATGCAAAAATAAGATTGACATTCTTGGTGCCTAAATTATTAATTTTGTGCCATTATGACTGTAAATCCTTGTTAAAAGTGATCATCTGAGGAGAGGGGTTTTTCATTATTCATGTAGCAGTTGAGGGTTGTGATATACCAAAATATTTTCCCCTTGATGAGCATCTTGAAGCTGAAATGATTGCTCAGCTGAAATTCTTTAGCCACTTTGATTAAACAGAACTAGATACCCGTCATCATTCTGATTTTTACACACGTAACCGCCATGGAGAGAAAACAAAGCCTTTCTCAAGCATTTCTTCTATTTCCTTTTCAGCTTACTTCTTTCAGCACACCACCAACCCCAGAACGTAACAACCGCCCATCCTTCTTCTCCCCATCCCTCAAGAGAAAAGTGCCCCGAAATCGAATTGCTGAGATGAAAAAGTCCCATTCAGCAAATGACAGTGAGGAGTTCTTCAGAGATGATGATGGTGGAGGTGAGAGAAGTATTGACAGCTAGACAGACTTGTCTGGAGAGGGCACAGAGCTGTGGAAAGGGATCCCAGTGCGGGGTTTTCAAGAACGTTTGCAAGGTGGAAAAACGAGAGCTCCACATACAGCCAGTGCCTCTCTGAAAATGAGATTTTTCAGAGGCTTAAGCATCTCTTTGAAGGCTGGAGCCCACAACTCCTGAATATGTTAAAACTTATTTCTTTTATATGGACCCATTTGAGAGAAACTGGAGGAGCTGAGATCCTTTCCCAGATGTCACACTCTCTGGGGGCATTTCTCCAGGTATAGTGGGGTAGGGCATGTTCTCAGCAACAAGTTCTTTGAATTCTGATTTGATCCAGAGTTGGTTAAAGCTGGTGAAAAGGCATTTACTTCAACTGGCTTTGAATCAGTTCTGAACTCTATAAAGAGAAAACCTAATGAGTTTGTATAATAGTTTACTTCCTTTAAATTCTAGTTACTCAGCAGGAAACAACTGGCAAGATGCAGCCTGACTCAGAATATAGTATATAAATCCCAATCACATCACAGTCTTGTGAGGCAGGAAACTCAAAAATGTCAATGTCCAAACTGCTTTTCATATGTTTAAAAACAATTTAGTCAACAAATCTGTCTGTTGGCATTCTAACAGATAAACACAAAGGTAATTTCCAGATTACAAGTTCTGTTTGAAGTAGCAAAGATATTGCCTATCAGCAGTACTGGACCACCTTAGCTAATAAAGAATTGCACGTTAAAAAAAAACCTGAAGTGATAATGTTTAATGCAAATTATGTGGCGGTTTAAAAAAAAACTGATGGTAGCTACTTCAGGGTTCTATCAATAAAAAAGTTCACTCATCTCTTTTTCCTTAATTTGCCTAATCAGAACCTATGTTATTTGAAATGCGATGTGTTTAAGTATGTTTTACTAGGCACAGGGTAGTGTGGGGAGAAGGGCAGCTTTCCCCACATGCAGTCCTGGTTTTGGTATCTTTATTTTGGAGGTTGCCGAGGAGAGAACAGGGTTCAAGGTGTTTCTCTGGCAGCCCTCATGGGTGGTGCAGTGCCTGCTCAGGGTTGTCTTGCAGGGTCTGATCCTAGAATATTTAATCATAATGATGGACATTCTTTTTATTTTCATATCCTTTTCCTTCTAATATATTTATGGAAGTAAACAAATTGTAGGTTTTTCAGATATTTTATAGGATTCATATAATATACCAAGAAATGGTTTCTAAGTGTTTTGACCTTATTGTTCCTCATCTGAAAAATAAAAAGAGGAATATTTTAACAGCTTATGCTAGGATGTTTAATTTATTCAAAGATGAGTTTTCTACAAGGAATAGTAACTAAATTGAGATTTTTTTACAAATTTTGGAAACTGGAGTGTCCTACCAGTGTTTGCTCAGGAGCTGCAGTGGTGAAACCTTATTTTGTCATGAAAAAGCCAGATGCAGATGCAGAAGATGCAGAGATACGAGCAGAGATTTGGGTGCATCTTGGCTTTGTGGGTGGAGGAAAAGATGTGGATTGTGTAAAGATCAGCAGTGTCCTTGGTACAGCCAGTGCTGCTGTAGAGTTGCCCCACTGCAGACAGACCTGTGGTGAACAGGAACAGCCCATCAAGGCCGACTTCAGTGGCTTTGCTGAGTGCAAGCATGATACACCAGGAGAGTTGTGTTTATTGCAGCTAGCCGAGTCAGCTCCTTCTGCCCTGATCACCACAGTGCTCCTGGCATAGTGGGCATGCATGGGAAGAGGGAATAGACACCTTGACTACACATACACACGTATAGGGAAGGAGGGAAAGATTTTCACAGTTTTTTTCCTCACACACTGTTATGCATCTTTCTATAGTAGCTGCCACCACGAATTTTCCTCTTTGTTTGGATCAGGATGTGCTTTCAGTCCCAGAGCTTGGATCACTCTGGTTCAGAATCGATATGTTGACTTCAACATCTGCTTTTAGCGTTGTCGGATAGGGCTGAATTTTACAGGGCAATAGAGCAAAGATTTAAAAACATTTCAGAAATACAGCACATGGCCGTGGTAGAGACCTGCATCTATAAAAAACTCCTTCCTCTAGCCTACAGGGGACTCACTATATTTTTGTTTTAAAAGTTACTTGGGGACATCTAAACTAATTCTGAGAACAATGGCTCAGCTGAAGGGTCCTAGGTGTGGCTCAGGGTGTGCATGGAGGTGTGCAGGAAACTGTGGTATTAATGCTGAATCTCCCCATGTCTGCTAGATGTCAATTTTCTGCAAAAGAAAAAATTTCTATTTTGTTACTCTGGTGAATTTCTGCATGAGTGAGTACTTAATCTTAGGGCTATTCTATGATTTTGTGTATGAGGGAGGGCTTGAGTTAGGGTTCTGCTGGTGCCGTGTGGTAGCACAAGCCCTCTCCTGACTGTCTCTTGTTTTCAGCTGCTGCTGCTACCATTTATTAGCTTCAGTGTAAATGGTGAACTCTGTGCTAGGCAAAGTCTGTCTGGTTTTAAAAGAGCAGTTATGATAGTGTCCTGCATGTGATTTGTCTCTAAACAATGAATAGGAGGCTTTCTTCTTTTTTTTGAGTTTCAGAAGTGTTCCAATAAAGTACAAACCATTGAGACTTGCTGTCTCTTCCTGCCTTTGCAGATCTTCACAATGCGACAAATCTCCGGTCACGGTCCCTGTCTGGAACAGGACGCTCACTGGTGGGCTCGTGGCTGAAGCTGAACAGAACAGATGAAAACTTTCTACTCTATGCACACTTAACATACATCACTTTGCCATTGCATCGAATTTTAACAGGTGAATTTTGACATGCATTGTGCACAGCCTACAATTTGGGGGATTCTACTGTTAAGACAGAGGAACAAGTACTTCTCTGTAATGCCGCTGCAAATAGGAATTGATTTCAATTTAGAAGAAATTACAGATTCCAGTAAAAAAATTGGTCATTTGTAATTAAGGATGGATTTTGAACATTTCAGCAAAATACGTAATTATTCCTTATGATCATTGTGTTGATAGTCTTACAACAAGTTAGCTGGAGTTACCAAGCTCACTCACACTCTCACCACAGGCATTTTGGAGTTCACAGAAGATGTATTGTTTTTGCTGGCATTTAATACCTGCTCAAGAGGATGGCACAAATGCCTCCATGCTCAAATACTGGCTTTGAGCTTGAACATCCTTTCTGAAACCTAATTTGTTGAACATACGGTTGCAGGAATTGGGGTATATATTGAGATACACAGAAATAGAGCATGAAATTTCTGGGCTGTAAGGCAGAATTTTCATCTGCAGTTTTTCACTACCCACATTTGTTTTAGCTTGACATGTTGTGTAGACCCTGTTTCCAAGGCCTTTTTGTAATCAATGTATTTGTGCCAGTGGTGGCTTTCCAGGAAGCAGGAGTATTACATGTGGGGCAGGGTGAAGCGGGAAAGGTGTTCGTTTCTCTTGGGTAGTTCAGGAAACCTGTACTAAGATATTAAAATCCCAGTGACAGTGATCAAATTACTTTTTGAAATATCTTGAGTTTATTGATAAGACTTCACTCTGACCCTTCTGTCCGTGTTGGATAATCACAACTCTGTCACCTTCTCCTCATAACGTCAGGTGATCCAGTCCCTCAGTCATCTCTGTGGCCCTTCACTGGACTCCCTCCACTGTGTTTAATTCTTTACAGGTGTGGCTGGAGCCCTCTGGAGCTGGGGATCAATTTTTGCTCATGTCATCCTCTTTGTGCAGTTGTGTTTGATCAGCCTTTTAATTGTGTGCTCCCTTTTCCCATGTTCCTTGTTCTTTGTGTAGCCTAGAAGAGAACATAGCGGCCCAGTTTCCAGATATTTCTGCGTAGTGCCTTGCCATGTTGGTTTTACAGCCCATATTTAGAAAGATGCCAGTGATTACAACAGAAGTTTTACAGGTTCATATTCTGTCCCACTTGGACAATATGGAGTTGAGGAGCCAAAAAGAGGAGTGTTTTTTTATGGCAGCTTTTTGAGTGCAGGACTGTAGGCTTTGGGGGACAGAAGTCTCCTTAAGGGGCTTGGGGATGTTGCATCTCCCCTCAAGAATGGGAAACCCCTTGGCATCTCTTATTAATGGCACTTACACTTGTTTCCCTGGAAAATATTGCCACTCCCTGTCTAGCGTATGTTGCTTCATTCCAGTGTAAATGATTGTAGATCAGTGTCCTCTCCACGTGATGGGATGTATTTGCAGTTTCTCATCTCTCAGTTCTTCCCAGCTGCATCCTGGTTAACTCAGATTTTAACAGGCAAAGCTGTGTACTCCTCATGTTTTAGATTCCTGGTGGGCTGTGCCACAGTCCATGCTTATGTCTCCAGTTCTCCATGCTTCTTAGTACTGTGGCTGCTTTCAGGAGCCTCTTAATTTGGCTGTGTCTCTTTGTTTCTCTCCCATGCCCAGATATCCTGGAAGTGCGGCAGAAACCAATCCTGATGACATAGCAGAGAGCGGGCACTGCCTTGGAGCCTTGTTGCCAAGTGCCTATCCACAGCGGTTTTCCGTGCTAACACTACCATCTAGTGTCAGGAACATAGACCTCCGCAGAAAAAAGGGATGTCCAGGAATACCAGCCGATCAAAAGTGCCTCTTTCTTCCTTCCTCTGCTGTCACACACCGAATGCCCACATCACTGGAGTGTTTCTGACTGGAAGAGGACTTTCAGCCAGATAAAATGAGAAGGGGCTGCGTTTAAACTGAGTCAACACTTTATGGACAGTTTGCTACTGTGTTTACTTTATAACTAAGAAGCCAACAATATGTACAGAATGTGTTGAACTTTATATTCTTTGGGAGAAACATTCTGAGAATTTCATAATGATGTGCTATTGGACATCAATCCATAGACTCTGGCCATACCTTCTCCTCGTCTCATCAGCCGTGTGCGGGTGCATGCGTGCGTGTGTGTGTGTGGAGTGGAGTCGGGGAGAGAGCAACTTCCTGCTAAGGGAAGAAAAGGAAAAAGATACATCACTGTTTTGGTTTGTGCAGCAGGTCAGATCAGAGCTTAAAAGAGGCTGAAAATGTTCCCATTTTTCTTCTGTCAGTGTTAGGACAGGTGAACTCTGCTGACAGATTTCTGTTATCTACCAAAGAACAGCAACATTTTCATCCTCAAGAACTGGCTAAGAAAACGAGCCAGTGAAAAGAAGGCTAAAATGTGCTGCTATAGTAAAGCTGAGGTTCATCTCCAGTATTAATGCTGCTTATCTTTCTCTCAGCTGAGTCAGTATCAGTTTGAGTCTAAAGTGAAAAAACAGGAGACTGTAATCAGCCTAAAATCTTACCAGTAACCCATCCTCCTGCATGCACTGGACTTGAGAGTTTGTAGTCATCCTTGCAGTACCCTTTGTAGCCAAGGAGGGCATGGGAGCTGCTTTATGGTCAGGCAGCTTGCCCGGATTTTCCGTCTTTGGTTGTTATGTGCTGAAGCACAGAGAGCTTTCTTGAAGTACAAAAGATGGAAACATAATTCTGTTCTGAAAAGTGACTAAAAATTGCATAGTGGGAGGTCTGAAAATGGTGTGTCAGGAGCTCTCAGGAAAACAGCCTTATGTTTACACATGAAGTGCAGCTCTCTCTAAACAGCAAAACTGCTGTCCTTGACATTTGAAAACAAAATGATTGAATGCTGAGGTTACTGTGCTCTGGCTGACTATTTTGATGTGAGAGCCAGTACATACTTGGGTTTATTTAGGACCGAACAGCAGTGGGAGGGGTGGCGTGTCTCTTGGGGCATGTAAGACTCCAGCACCCGCACAGAGTGAGAGCAAAGATGCCATTTTTGTCACTTTTCAGACTCTGTGCACCTAAACCTGATGCTATGGCATGTGCTCTGAGCCTGGACCTTTGTCTCCTTCATACCTGGTCTTTCCCAAGTGCTTTGTTGTTACTCTCACAGTAGCATTTTGACTTAACCTCTCGAATAGGACTTTCTGCTTTTTTCCTCAGGCTAGATTCCATGGAAATAGCTCTACTTCAGCATAAAGGCAGACCAAATTTGCCTTTCAGTCCAACCTGATGACTCCAGCATGGTAAGGAGGTCTGTCAGTATTTGAGGCCAGGCCTGGAAGCTGTCACCTTAGCACAGTGTGGTGGCCTTTCTTACACCGGCAGCATGAGTGTATGACAGGGACAGCTGACCAGTTTTCAGTTGGCTTCAAATATGTTGCAAGACGTTAGAAAAAAGTTCCCTTTGTCATTACCAGCACACCCACTTTTCATGCTGCAACCTTGGAATGTTGCCAGTGGTCTGTGTGTATGTGAGGGTGTTTCCACCATCTAACCTGGTTGCCCCAGGCTTTCTCCCTGCGCCCCCGGGGAGAGGTGGAGTCTTCACTCAGCAGCTGAAGTGCTCTCTCAAGGAACTTGCCAGGCAGCCTGGGTGGGTACCTGAGATCCCCAGGTTATGTGCCTGGCATCAGTCAGTACAAATTTTCTCCCTTTGCCCATGCCGAGAATTAAACCACTCCTCGGCTAGAAAACAAGCTTCTCAATGTGCTCCTTACTCTCTGCTTTCATACTGCTGGACTGGGCAAATCAGTGCTTTTAAATTTTCCTTTAAATGTTCATTGCAGAGGGAAGGGAGGGAGGGTTCACATTTGTACTGGTCATGACAATAGATAACTTTCAGTCAGGCAGCCGGAGGAACAATGTAAAAATGAAGTATATCCAGGTAGGACCCTCAGTGGTAGGTGCCTGAACACTTCTCAGTGGACAGGAATTTGTAATGCTTCCTTGGTGTTGTGTATTATGTTTAGGTGGCTTAATTTTGTGTGATTTGAAAGACTGAGAAAATCTTGCTGTGTAAGATTTCAGAGCAAATGAGAAATGATTCTAAGCTAGTGCATTAGTTTAAAAGCAGTGCTATGGAAGGTACAGTTTAGATCCTACATCTGTTGTTCAGGAGGTATCATCTGCTTTGTTACATGTATGTGGTTGGATTCTGATGTCTAGTGTTTGAAGGGCTGTAATGTCCTAAAAAAAGTGAATTTATTTCTTGTATCTTGCTAGTGGGATATGCTATAGGTACATTGAAGACTCCCCTTTTCTAGTAGAAAAGGACTACAAGTATGCCCTCATGGACATCCATGGAAAATAGAGGTCAAAAAAATCTACTGAATGTCAATAGTGCTTTTTGGAAGCAAAGATGTGCCAGATTCTCAGTTATTCCTTCTTTAAACAACTGTCTTGGACTTCTTATGTATAGCCAGTGGTTCCCACTTTCAGTTATCAAATTCCACATTTTGTTCTGCTTTTAAACAAGCCCTGAAAATTATAGTTGGTTGTCCTTGTGTTGACAAATTGACAGGGAATTTGATCAAAATTTTGTTTGGGTCAGGATGGCACAGCTGGACCCTTAGCATTCTATTGCACTACATCAAAAAAGAAAAGTGAATGTTAGTAAGAACCTCTCACTGTATTAATTTGGAGGGGGTTTAATTCTGTAGCTCCTAAGCAGTGAACTGGATTCAGCCCCTGTTGGCCATTGAAGTAATTGCTGCAGAGGAAGCTGGCGTGTCCTGCAATGCCTTGAAGGCTGTTTGGCTGTCAGTGTCTTAATGGTGAGAGCACAGTGGCTTTCATTAGTTATGCTGATGCTTGAAGATGCAGCTCAGTTAACAAATTTGGGAAACTTTGCAGAACAGCTTTATTTCTTTTTGGAATTCCACCATACCTCATTGCTCAGTTAACTCCTTCCATCCTTCTGCACATTCACTGCCTCTGGAGATCAAGGCTTACCACTTGAGCTCTTCATAGATGTTGTATATTGATAGATATCAAATTATCAAATACAAGGATGTGAATCTTTTCACCCATAACAAGTTTTTCACTGCTATCAATTTAACCAGTATAAAAAGCTTGTTGGTTTTTTTTTTAAGAAAGCTCTTAAATCAATGATTTTTTGTTAGCTGATTATTGCTCTGCCTTAGAGACGTACGTGAAATTGTGTTCTCTTACTGCCAGCCAGGACAAGGTGGATTCCAAATCTCCTTTTAAAAGAAGATGCTTTTAGAATCTCTATGAGTCTTTCATCTGTCCTGACTAATCCAGTTTGTGTTGGTCCCTGTTCCTTCTCTTTTTATTCTTCTGGTCTTCATTGTTTACAAGGCTTGGGCATGTTGGGCTCTGGATTGCTGTTACTCAGTTTTCTATTTCTGGGCATGTTGTGCTTTCCAGAAAAGAGAATTATTTGCACAGGTGGCTTTTCATGGTAACGTGTTTTTCCAAAAGTATGTTCATAATTTAGACAGTGAAGTCCTTGGCTCTGCAGACAAATTTGTTTCAGCAGACCCTCATGTACAGAATCCTATCTGGTCACTGAAGTTCTGTATGGATGTGGAGTCCAGGGAAATAGATTACACTCTTAGACTATTGACCTGCTTCTTGCCAGTCATTATTTTTTTCCTTTTTGAAATGATTGCTTGTCCTTGTATTTTGTAGTCTGAAGCTTCCATATTAAAGACAGATAAAATCTTCAGAAGTGCCTAAGCCCTGTTGTTACCCAGTGGGGTTTAAGAACAATTTTTTATTTAGGAAAATAATTTATTAGTCTTAAATTCTATCTGTGTTGTGTAGCAGTGTCAAGAAATGACAAGTTTATAGTTCTTGGAAAAACAGTGTCTTTCACCCTTTGTGTTTGAAAGACTCTCATGGTTTCCAAAGGTCATGGCTGAAAGCTCTAGAAAGTGGATTTCCTGTGGTCACAGCAATCAGATGTCTGCAAATGCCTTACACATTCTGCGAGGTATGACTGAAAGTGTGTGGTGCTGGTGTGTAGAAATTCTGTGTCAAAAATAGGTGCAGTAGAATCCAGTCAAAGGCATTGTGAAGTTAGTAGCTTTTACACCAAACCTTAAGCAAAACAGTATTTTTACACCAGAATGTAGCTGTTTGGATACTTGGTCAAGATAATACAAGTCTGCAAGCAGGTTGCAATGTTGAACGTTCTCTGTGTAAATATATAAATATTCTCAGCTTAATTTTATCAGCCTAACACATGTTGCATGGTTTGGCTTTTATTTGCCTCATCAATCATCGGTGTTGCTTAAAAGGTGATGGGTTGAAAATCATGCTGGCACTGTACTGAGCCATTTGAACAAAGAGCAAGGAGAATGTTGTGCACCAAATATAAAGTTGACTTTGCTTGTGGCAGCAGTGAAGAAAGTGTTGGACCCTGCAGCAAATAAACAGACCTCTGTAACGACCATGAACTCTATTAGTGGCGTTTTCTCTCTACTGTGCCTGGTGATGTTGGAGTTTGGATGTGTTCCTTCCTGGTGGCTGGCACCAGTGGTGGAATAGTGCTCCCTGGCACTCATGTAGGCATTGCCAGATACCAGACTAATGAGGCAGAGTGGCCTCATTGCTCTTCATTCTTATTGCACTTGGAGCAAAGCCCAGCTTCTGATTCTGCTACAGAACCTCTCATTGGTCAGTCCCTGACAACTTGACATTGGATAAGGGGAAAGAAGGTAAAAGTCAGTGTAGTCCTGAATTTGTTTACAAAAGTTTTTCCTTTCTGCCTTTAGAACAACCCTTCTAAACTGATCTGTGGTTTGTTCTAAACTTGATTATGTCATCAACATTTATGTTTGTGCAGTGTATAATAGTGAGGACTGATGGCTGTAATGGTTTCTTCCTGATTAATTCAGGAAGAACTTCAATGCGGGTTTGTGCATTGTCACAAAAAGGAGATTGCATTTAGGTCTGCACTGTTTACATTGCCTTGAATTGTGTGTACTGGCAGGGATCTGCCTTGACTTAAAGACATGCAAGGCTCTGGCTCCTCCCTCTCCACTTGATTTTTATGACTAACATTTCACAGTCAAAGAAACCTTCAGGGGATTTTTCTGTCTAAATTAGTTAAACACTGCTTGAACAAATGTTACCAATGGTGTCCATGAGTTGATGTGCTGATGATTCCATTTCAAAGAATCCCAGACCAGGATGTTTTATGAATCCATGTGGTAGGTAACAACATTTATCCTAAGCCATGTGTGATAGCTTGGAGACGTGTGAGACATTAGGGAGAATTAAACACAGAACTTAAGAAGAGAAGGATGTCTCAGTTCTTTACATGGATATTTGAGCAGATTGTTGGCAGTGTTGTTTTGTGACTGCACATCCAACTGGGCGGGAATCTTAGCTGGTTGGGAAATACTAAAATATGGCTTTGAAACAAACTGATTTTTTTCCTTGAGTGCTTTAAGTTGAAAGGTTTTGGAAGCAGCCATAATGGAGAAGCAGTATTTAAATCAGTGCAAAAGGTAAAGAACGGCAGAACCTCACGAGTGGTGGTAATAAACCTCCCCTGCTTCGTTAGTCATTCAGGAGTTTGGACAGGAAAAGGTTTGCTGGTTTTTGGTTTGGTTTTTAATCCAAATGCTGAGGGAACAGAAGACTGCCATGTACATATTTGAAGAGCTTTCCCAGCTTTACTGAATTAATTTCTTGAATATACTAAAAGACAAATACGGGATTAACTGTGTGGCAGTACATCTAGCTCTATGGTGTCCCTGCTTTGTGCAGCCAAGTTAACTCATGTCCTTTTGTCCTGGAGTGTTGTGTCCTGCCTGGCCACACATGGAAAGATCCTCCCAAGAAATACCCTAATATTGCTTGGCACACAAGTTTATCACTGAGGTGTGATTTTACTTTGTATCACACTTTGGAGATTAAAGGAAAACTAGGCATCTTTGTTAGCAAACAGTTATCTGTGTACTCTTCTCAGAAGTGTGTTGTTCCTGAAACTTGTAAGTGAAACTTTGCAGAAAGCAAAGGAGTAAAATGAAGGAAGAATATGGGTCTGATTTTCCATTAACAGTGTAGATGAGAATCTGGGAGGGGCTGATGCTCCTCAGTAAAGAAAACATTAAAATACATCAAGGAAAATATGAGTTAATTCAAACTCTGTCCCCAGCTTGGTTCCTCACAGAGGTAAGTATGGGATCTAGTAATTTCCTGGTCGGAAATAAATAATTTATGCTTGGTTATGCCAGGAAACTCTTCCCCAAGACAAACTAGTTGGCTTTTCCTAGTAGGGTTGATGTTGATTGAGGTGGTGGTATGAAAACTAAGGTAGATGATCCACTCTTTTGTTCAGACAAGACACAAGGGTTTGTGTGCACAAACAGGATTTACTTATGTGAGGCCTTCCACTGTAGAAGATAAAGTTGACCTGCTACACAGCTGTCTTTGGACCTTCACACGATGTGTACCTCATGGCACCTGCACAGAAAGAAGGATTTTTAGGCAAACCTCCTGGCTGGAACATGGTATGAGTGTGGGAGACGGCAAGGATGTGCCTATTCAGCAAAGCAAATGGGGCCACTGCAGCAGCTTCCTGGGCAGTGTGAGCATTCTGCTGGAGCTGCTGCTGTTACATGGGTGAAGTTGAGGTAATGACATAAATGTATGAATAGTACGTGTGCACATAGTTAAACTGCATGTTCCTGAATTCACTTCAAAGAAACTCTTTAAAGGAAAATGGGAATAAACAGTTTTAAACCCTTGTTGAAATGAATGGAGCTGGCTGGTAATTTTCTAAAATACCAAGTCTTGCTGCACAGGTCAGTGGAGAGCACCTACACTGCAAAAAAGCTTGTCTTGTTAGTTACAGCTGCACTAATGTTTTCCCTGTTACCTGTTTATGCCAGCATTCGGGTGATTCTGGTGATTCATGAATCTGTATTTCACAATGTGTGCTGACTCACCCCGTGCTCTTCCCCTTCCCTTCTCCCCCAGATGTTAAAGTGTGTTTATGATTACCGTTCTTCTTTTCCTGCTGGAGCAATGTTGCTGTGGAGATTCAGCAAAAGCAGTTTATAAGTCTGCAGACTTTTTGAATTCCCACACTCAACCTTTAATTCTGATGCAATCATTCTGTTCATCTAAAACCTACTGGAAATAGTGAATGCCTTAAGCCTGCACCAAGTCTAGAGGCTTTCCTTTGCTCCTGAAGGACGAGAGAGTTGCCAGAACCTACTCTTTCAACACTTGCAAGTGTCAGACTAGTTTTTCCTTTGAAAAATAGAGTGATGTATCATCAAGGAGCAAGAAGAGTTATTACTATTCAAGCTTGCTTCTTGGCAAGAGTTGGGAATGCCATGCTTCCTGCTATGGGTGTCTGTGGTTACCCTGCCCAGCACAGGTGTCATTTCTGACTTCACTGTAAAGGTAAGAAAAAACAGATTTTGTAAACTACCGAAGTAAGTAAGTTTGGTATATGTAAACCACCATTTTCTTTTCAGTGTTTGATTTTTTTTTTTACAATGAAAAAACCATCTGCAAGCTTTCCTTGGAATTGCCATCAACAGAATTGCTATTTGCAGGTGAGAAGAATGCCCCAAGTGCCCACCAGTCCAGGTAGGGCTCCAGATACAGCATCAACCATAGTTCAGACCAAAAAAATTATACTGTATTATGTCATCCATGCTGTAAGGTAGTAAACTAAAGTCACACTTTTTCCTCAGTGGTACTGCCTGAACAAGAAAATTCTCTTCATATCTTTGAAGCCTCTGCAGACTTCCAGAGATGATGAATTTCTACGTTACCTCTCAGTAAAGGTTATAATGTCCCTAATAGTAATACCCACTAAACTGATTATTATGGGTATTTATTCTGGTTATAATCCATTTTGATTGTAATCAAAATAAATATCCATATGCAGGATGCTCAAATGCAAATAAGAATTTCTAAACAAGTGTGATGCCTGAAAAAATGAGCAATACACAAACCTAACAGAAACTGGGATAAGTATATTGACTACTTCAGACAGTGTAAATTCTGCTGCTGCTTCTTTATTCATCTTGTACAGCCTTTGGTTCCTTTGTGCTACTGTTGTATTTCATGCAACTCATCTTCATGTGCTCACAGTAATATACTGTAGCTTGTGCAGAGGTTTGTCTTCCAGCCATCACCTCCTGAATATTCAGCAGTTTGCTGCTTTTCTTCACCTCAACTTTAGTTGTCTTGTCTATCTTACAAACTTCCAATGAAGCAAGTATTTTACCAAAGCTGTTGCCCAAACTTTGAACTTGTTCACACCTTCACATGTCCTGCCTTGTGCTAAGATGGTACCCAGAGTTACTTGGCTGGCTCTTGCTCTGCATTTACTTTCAAATGCTCTGCATTTACTTTCAGTGTTGTCTTTAGCGTAAGGTTTCTAACAGCAGGTAACTTGTCTGTTGAGGCATTGTTTGGATCATGATTAAAGTGCACTTCTTACCATCAGTATTTTCTAGCCAATGACACACATACACAGCCTTCGCGTGATTTAGCCCCAGGCAGCAGCTCAGTTCTTCACTCCTCCCCCTGGTGAGATGGGAGGGCAGTTAGAAGGATGAGAGTGGGAAAACTGGTGGGTTGAGATAAAGACAGTTTGACAGGAAAAGCCATGCACACAAGCAAAACAGGATTCATTCCCCACTTTTCATGGGCAGGCAGGTGTTCAGCCATCCCAGGGAAGTCAGGCTCCATGACACACAACAGTGACTTGGGAAGACAAACACAGTCACTCCAAATGTCCCCCCTTCCTCCGTCTTCCCCCAGCTCTGTATGCTGAGCATGACACCATATGGTCTGGGATGTCCCTGTGGCCAGTTGGGAAAAGCTGTCCCAGCCGTGTCCCCTCCCAGCTCCTTGTGTCCCCCAGTCCCTTGCTGGTGGGGTGGGAGAGGAGCAGGAAAGGCCTTGGCTCTGTGCACGCCCTGCTCAGCACTAACTAAAACATCCTTGTGTTATCACAGTGTTCCAGCACAAATCCAAAACACAGCCACTACCAGCTGCTGGGAAGAAATTTAACTCTACCCCAGGCAAAACCTGCAATCCCCTTCTCATTTCCTTCTAGGAGGGGAGTCATGCTGCTCCACACACACTATTCCTTCTTTGAAGTATGCACTGTCCCGGTGAGAGTGCTTACCCTTTTCTGTAATAGCAGGAAGTTTGGCTTGGACAAAGTCATACAAACTGGATTATTTGAGACTAGGAATCTCAAATGCAGTGGCTGTCGAGTTCAGTGATAAGCTCACAGACTATCCTGGTAGGAACAAAGAAAGAAGCGGGAACACAGTAAGATANAAAGAAGCGGGAACACAGTAAGATAGGCACTGTGGCAAGCATCCCACTAAAATAATGGGTTTTCTCTTGGCAGGCTTGGAAAGGCTGCAACAGCTACTGGGGAATTCAGTGTTAAGAATCCTTCAGTTTAAAACCAAACTAAAGTAGGTGCGAGGCCTATAGAAAAGCTGGGTGCAACAGTGGAAGTTGTGAGGTGGCAAAAACTGTACAAATGTTGTTTCAAGACTGTTGCAGGAAATTACCATGAGTGTTAGGGGCTGATAAAAGCCATGGGCAGGTGACAGTACGGTTGTATATTCTAGGGGAAGCAAGACTCAGTAGGACTAACATTAATTCCAGCGCTCAGAGCAAAGTGTTCCCAACACAGAAGGCAGCTGCCAGCTGATGAGGCCTGCATGGAACACTGGCCATGGCACAGGCCAAACAAAC
>VXAD01003725.1:0-28173 GCA_013399195.1 Dicrurus megarhynchus | reverse complement strand
AGGAAGGGAGGGAGGGAGGAGGGGGAAGAAAGAAGGCGGCAAGCGTTCGCGAGGGCTCCGCGCATCCCTGCCTCGGCAGCCGGTCCTCCGCGATAGCGCAGCCAACTCCCTGGCAGCCCCACCGCCCGCCTTGTGCCCCGGCCACGGGCACAGCCAGGGCAGGCGGCGCACGGCAGAGCGGGCCAGGGGCTCGGGGCGCGCTCCTTCCCTCCCTCCCTGCTCCCCTCCCTCCCGCCGCGGCTGCGCTGCGCTCCCACCCCGCGCCCCCCGCCCTGCCCGAGCGGGAGATGCTCCGCGGCGCCGGGGAAGGAACCTCCGGCAAAGCCGCTCTCGGCACTTACTGAGCCCAAGTCCGGACCGGCGCGCACCCACCGCCGAGGCTGTGCTTGCTGCCGATGCCTTATCCCCCAATGCCACCTGTAGGCCTGTTTCCTCGGAGGCTCAGTGTCTCGGCTTCCTCAGTGTCTCGGCTGCCACCCGCCTGAATTGGGCGTGCGAAGTTTCAGGTGGCGAATCAACACCGCGGGGACCTGTTGGCTGCCCGGTGTGCGCGGCGGGTCAGCCCCGCCGCCGGCTCCCGCTGCTCCCCGAGAACATCCCGCACAAACCGGGGCCAATCGCAACCGCTGCTGCAACACGAGAGGCCCTGAGGGGGGCAAACCTCCGGCTGTTACCCTAAAGCAGCACAAACCTTCGTTTCCTAATAAGCAAGCTCCGCGTTGATTCAGCCCTTTATGGCCGATACGAGGGAAGGACCCGTCGCAAGTGAGCGGCAGCTGAAGCGCTGCTGGTTTCAAACGCAAACGTTCACTTCTTCACCCTACCCCCCTCCACTTATCTCCAACCCGGGGCAGGACAGGCTCTCTCACTCCTGGAAGAGAGTTTTTCCTTGGCCAAGCAAATACAAAACGAGAATTAGCCCATATAATTACACCAAACCCCCCTCCCCTCCCCTCTTGACTTCAAACCCCTTTATTGGGTTTCCCTGCGCTCCTCCCTCACACTTCTGCGGGCAACTCCATCAACAAAACCACCAGCACCTGTCTGTAAAACCTTTTAAAAAGGAAAATAATCACTCCTGACCTTTCACGTGAAGATGACCATGTAAATCTCGAGTGTCTCAATATCCTCTCAGATCCAAACGTCAACGCAGACTTAGAAACCACAAATTTTCTGTACAGAAGCCGAGTAAAATCTGATCTTCCCCAAATATTTTCAGAGGAGTCTGCTAATTCCTTTGGAATCCTAATAACCAATCCCAGCCTTCAGAAGGGCTCGCACTGCATTTCCAGAGTCCCGGGGAGCTCTAACACTCCGGATATTAGACAAGGAGCACGGAGTTTGATCCGAGGGAAGCGGGACGCTGCCAAGTACCCTACACGCAAGTGCTTCTCCACTGGACAGCGCCACGCAGCAGCACCCACCGCTCAGAGACCCTCACCGCGGCCGCGCCGGTGGCCCCAAACCGCGGCCAGGAGCCACTGGGGCGAGTGGCTTCGGGCGAGTGGCTTCGCTGCCTCCCGCACCCGCCCAGCGCACGGGGCCGCGGCTCCCGCAGCTCGGGCGGCCTCGCTGTTACGGTGCGGGTTCCCCATCCCATCTCCCATCCCATCCCATCTCACCACGCCGTCCCCCGCATCCTCACCTTCGCCTCGGGCCCCGGCTGCCTCCGCCGTGCCCCGCTCGGGAGCGGCGCGGAGCCGCGCTCGCCAAACGCGGGCGGAGTGTGCCCCCGCCGCCGCTCGGAGGGACGGCGAACTGCAGCCGCAGGCACCGGCCGCTTGCCCCCCTTCCTGCCTTCCCTCCCTCCCCTCCTGCACGCCTCGCCTCGCTCCTGCCCGCCCCGGCACCCCCGGCCCGTCCATCAGCGCCTCCCTTGGAGGACATCGCCCCCTCTCCCTCAGCTCCGCGCACCTGCGGGGGTTTGCCCTGCTAGGGAGGAGAAAAACCCGCAAACTTCACCGAAACAGAGAGGAACTGCGGCGCGCCGGGCTCCGTGTGGGCTCCGAGAGCGGGATCAGCTCGGGGATGCTGGCGTGGGGTGGGAGGCGAACAGGGGTGATTTCCGTGAACTAAAAATTAATATTAATTACGGCGGCTGAAGATTGTGTGTCCTGGTGCCGGCACAGAGTCAGCTCATTAGCAGAAGTGGTGTTTAGGCTTGCAGCAGTTGTCCTTGCACATTTGTCTTTACAAACAAGAGATACTTGTAAAGATCCTCATGCACTTCAACAGAGGCCCATGAGCTTCCTTGTTAATTTGCTTTAAATATAAGCGTTTCCAGAATATATGAGCTTTACAGGCCAAATGGGAGATTTTTGGTGAACTACCTGAATAAAAATCTCAGGCAGGATCAGCAGCCTGTGGAATCAGGGACTCAGCCATTATTCATTTTTTACTTCAATATTTATGGACAACACCGCACATACACTGGAGCTTCCCCTACCTCTGCCCCCAAAGCTTATGAGCTTAAGCCCAGATCAATGCAGTAGCCCAGGCCAGACTCCTCCACTCAGAACAGGACGTAAAGAATTATTATTTAACAGTAAAACCCCAGGAAGACTGAGATTGGCTGGAGATCCCAACTCCCAACCCCACTGCTGCTGCTGCTCCCACCAAGACACAGGCAGGGCTCAGGAAATGAGTTCTGCCCAGTTGGCTGCCCTGCCACCAAAAGAAAAGTTCCCCAAGTTCATCTTAGCCTTGTAGCAACTTTGCTTGACCCCGTTCAACTCACTAAATCAGCAGGAAACTCACCTGGCAGCAAAAAACAGCACCTACTTCATCCTTAACAAGGCAAGGGGGCTCACTGAGGAGTCAGATAAGCAGCAAAGCCGTTGCTGAGCAGGTCTGGGATGAGCAGACTTTGCAGGCAGTGCAGGACCATCCCCTTCAGCTGCCAGTTGTTGTTACACTTGCTCAGCCACCCCGTGACCCCTTCTTCTCAATTTCACCTGTGTAAATCCAGATTAAATCCCCCAGCTGAACCTGAGGCCGAAATTTTTTTCCCTCACCTCCTCTGAAGGCAAAAGCAAAAGCCATATTGATTTAGATGGAGCCTTCCTGCATTCCTCTCCCGTACAAAAGTGATGAGAGCAGGAATTTTAACCCCTGTGGTACCCTGGTGCTTTGCAGGTACACTGTAAATATTGGAGTGGCAATGTGCACTTTGCAAATCAGCTCACAGCTCGTGCCTCAGCACCACTTGTAAGCACACGGGTGAATGAAAACCTCTCTTCTCTTACTTCCCTTCCCTCATGCTTCTTAAACATCCAAATTCTTCAAATTAGCTCCTGGAGGAAGGAAATGGAGCAGAGGGAGTTTAAGCAGGAGGGCAATGCTGCTCAGCACCCGAGGTGTTGCACTGGCCAGGTATTTCTCCCCACCAGCATTAGATGAGTCAGGTAGATTTTAGCAGAGGATCTTGTTTGCTTACACAGGAGACCGACAGGTCTGAGAGCTCAGGAGCTTCTGTGCTAACGCAGAATTCAGCAGCGCTTGCTACAGTGCACACACATATTTGAAAAGCAATGCTTTTAATTAGAGGAAAATTTAATTTTGACCTCAAAATTTGGTGGATTATTTTAATAAGAGAGTGAGAATTACAAGCGAAAGTGTGAAGACTCCATTAATCAAATATTTGCATGTGCTTACATATAATTTCAATGACTCTGCCATTTATTTAATCAAAAAATTCAGAGTGAAAGAGCAGAATTGCCACTGTTTGTTTAGGTATGGCTGCATTCACTAAGCTCATGCCTTAAGCCTCTACTTAATCTGTTTTACTACTCAGAATAACTGCAAACAGGGCGATAACTTCTATTACATCCCTGCCTTCTCTTCTCTTTTAAAGAACAGTTAATCACAGGAAGAATGTGCAGAGGCATTTGCAAAGTTCTGATTTTTTTTTATCAATGGCCAGCTGCACTGAGAATTTGTTCAAGGATCAATGTGCATTTTATATGAATACAATTAAAGTTGTGAATATCATTCCCCAAAGCCCCAAATTAAGTTCTCCTAATCCATCATCTCCTGTGAGTATTGAAATGGATGGAAGTGTTATTGATTTCAGCGGAAGCAGGCGCAGCTCCTCGATGTGCTGGTCCATCTCAGGCTGTCTGCACCTATGTGAGGGTGACTGTGTGCAGTATAGATCTGTTCCTCAATACCACCCACAACCTGCTGCACATGGAAAAGGTGTTAATTCCACGTGTTACTGGGGGAAATTACAATCAGGAGCGTCTCACACACGTTAATTAATTTACATTTGCTGCAAGTCGTGTCCATAACAGAGCCACAAAGACAAACAAGCCATGCTGCAATTCTTTTGCAGAGGAAAGGTGGGCACCCAGAACCCGCTGCTGTCCGCACGTCCAGATATCCATCCCACTCCTCGTTAATTTGGGGAATGCTGAGTGACCACGCTGCCCATCGATTTCATTTGCGGCTCTGAGTGCTCAGCACTTCTCCACATTAGGCCTGAGGGTGCAGGAGATGAGACAGAGAATGGCCACAAAAGCTGTTTTGGCTGAAGGGGCTTGCTCAGCAACATGCACAGAGCCTGCAGCAAAAACAGGCACAGAGGAGAATTCTTCTCAGTCACCTGCCCCCAGCACAGGTGAGCCTTTCTCTTTCAGCAATCCTCTGCATTGTTCTCTTCTCCAAGCACCCCGGGAATTCCACACATGAGCTGGGAATCTTCCTGCCGTGCACTCAGGTGCTCTGAACCCCAGGTACGGGAGAGAGCTGGCAGAGAGCTCAGTGCTGCAGTTGAAGGTGACAGCCCAACCTCAGAACCAGTGAGGTTGGAAAAGCCCTCCAAGATCACCGAGTTCACCAACCCAAGTCCACTTCTATGTATTGTTTTGAATACTCCAGGTGTGGTGACCCCACCACTTCCCTGGGCAGCCTGTTCCAGTGCCTGAGCACCCTTTGGGTGAAGGAATTTTCCCTAATATCCAATCTAAACCTCCCCTGGCCCAGCCTGAGGCCGTTTCCCCTTGTCCTGTCCCTGTTCCCTGGGAGCAGAGCCCGACCCCCCCCGGCTGCCCCCTCCTGTCAGGGAGTTGTGCAGAGCCACAAGGTCCCCCCTGAGCCTCCTTTTCTCCAGGCTGAGCCCCTTTCCCAGCTCCCTCGGCCGCTCCTGGGGCTCCAGCCCCTTCCCAGCTCCGTTCCCTGCCCTGGACACGCTCCAGCCCCTCCAGGGCTCTCTGCCCGGGAGGGCCCAGCACTGGACACAGCCCTCGAGGTCCCTCCCCAGTGCCCAGAGATGCTGAATTAAAAGGTGACACCATGGCTGGCTTTTCATAACTTTTGAGTGCCTGACACTGCAGCTGAAGCAACTCTTAACACAAGAAAACCACCGTAAAGAGGAGAGGGCTGCTGTATTCCAGTCTTTTCTTCACATGAGAACAAGGGGAAAGAGAAATCCCAACAGCTCCCAGTCACCTGCCACCAGCTGCGTTCAGACCCCACGAGGGAAACTGCATCTCCTGCCAAAGAGAGGAGATCTTTATCTTGACTGGGAGGTGGAGTACCGAGGTTATTTTTTTGTTCACTTGCTGGAGCTGCTGAGACACTATTGCATTACAAGCCCGGCGTAGCCCAGATCCTTTCTCAGTGTTCCCTGAGGAGCCCGTGTCCCTGCCAGCGCCTCCTGCCACGATCCACAGCGGCACAGTGTGCCAGGCTGCACCATTTATGTTTTGACAAACTGCCAGCGTTTCACAAAGAAATCAAGTGCTAAAAAGGGAAATTAGCAAGTTTACATCTCAGCCAAAACTCAACAGAATTTCATAGAGTAAGAAATGCTTTTCTCTGGTTCTGGAGGTGTTCTTTCCTGCCAAGTTCCAAAGACTCAAAGTAAGTGCTTCAGCCTCTAAAAAACATAGTAGGAGTCTCTTACCGGGGTAAATCCTAATAATCTGAAATAAACACACTCTGCTCAGAAAGCATCATGGCTTGAACCGGAAAATGAGACTGGATAATAGCAAACATAAAGCCTTTTGCACCAGGAAGAACATATTTACGACCCTTAACAAGCACAGCACACAGCTTAACTTTTCCAGCCTGGGATACTGCACAGATGGAGGGTTTGGGAAGCTCATCTCACACAGGATGCACTGCACTGGGAGCTTCTGGTCCCTCTCCCAGAAGAAGGGCTGATTTACACCACTGACCATTACTTCTCCGGAGAGCCTGGGGACAGCTGTCAGAACCAGGTGGGCTGTTTGGAGAACTGACACTAATAGGGGTTCTGTTAGTAGGCACAGAAAATCCTGAAGAGCTGAACATCTCTGACTGGCACTAGAACTAATAACAGCTAAGGATAATTAGCAGCTCCCAGAACACACTCAGCAGCTTTTTTTACAGCTTAGTTGTGAACACATCCATCAAGAGTGATTACACTGCACCAGTAACCAAATTACAAAGTTAAAACACAAATGAAGGGTGAGCACAACAAAACAACAATTCAAATGCCTCTGTATTCTCCAAAGTCAATAAAAGTTTCATCCTTGCATCATTTCACTTAGTTAGGAACTCTTCCGTGTCTGTGGTTTATAAACACCTTTGAGTAGCTTTTTAAATTACCTGACTGCAAATAAAACAAAGAACTTGGGAAAATATTAACCCTTGTTTATTTAATATTTTGAAATTCGTATTCAGCGTCTTAGAACAATGCCTAGAAACTCTCATGTTCCCCTACTGAGGTAACAATTTCCCTGCACGTGGCAGGGGGTTGGAATTAGATGATCTTTAAGGTTCCTCTTAACCAAAACCCTTCTGTGTCTCTGTGATTTCATATTTCTTCTGATTTCTCTGTTAGCCAACCCAAAGGGAGGTAGGCTGAGGCTGGGGAAGGAACCCACATTCATGTTTCCCCCACCTTTAAAGGCAGCACAAGTTCTCTGAGTTGTGACAAGTGAACAATAATTAATGCAAATTTAAAATGTGTATTTTCACTCACCCAATGAGAATTTGCTTTGGTGTAAACAAAATATCATTGCTTCTCGTAATCAGAAGAGTCCTAACCTACACAAACTGGAAAGAGAGAATTTAGCTCATTATAGAATCATAGAAAGGTTTGGGCTGGAAGGGTTCCAGCACCCCTGCCATGGGCAGGGACCCCTTCCACTGTCCCAGGCTGCTCCAAGCCCCAGTGTCCAGCCTGGCCTTGGGCACTGCCAGGGATCCAGGGGCAGCCACAGCTGCTCTGGGCACCCTGTGCCAGGGCCTGCCCACCCTCCCAGGGAACAATTCCTTCCCAATATCCCATCCATCCCTGCCCTCTGGCACTGGGAAGCCATTCCCCTTGTCCTGGCACTTTAGGCCCTTGTAAAGAATCTCTCTCCATCTTTCTTGTAGCTCCTTCAGGTACTGGAAAGCAACAATTAGAACCTTCCTGGTTCTAATTGGTAAGAACCTTCCCTGGTTCAAGCAGGTGCCTCCTCACTGCTGCAAAGCTCCAGGGAAAACCACAGGCAGTCTCAGCTCATCAGACAGGGCCATCCTGGCATGCGTGGGAAGGGGTTTGGGGAGACAGGCTATTCTCTCCTCCCAAAATTAAAATATATGAATGGTTCAAAGGCACATCCTCCAGGTGGACATGGCTGCCCTTATGTGCTGGTGAAGGAAATTAGAATAAGGTTCCCTAAAAATAAACTATTACTATGGTAGCATAGCACCAAATCGTGGCCAGGGTTTCCCAAAAAATACAGTAAAATCCCAGAATCCCAGAGTGGGTTGGGTTGGAAGGGACCTTAAAGCCCACCCAGTGCCAGCCCTGCCATGGCAGGGACACCTTCCACTGTCCCAGGCTGCTCCAAGCCCCAGTGTCCAACCTGGCCTTGGGCACTGCCAGGGATCCAGGGGCAGCCACAGCTGCTCTGGGCACCCTGTTCTCAATTTCTTGCTATTTTGATGTGTCAAGATGAAGCTGCAAAGGAAATCACATTGCTTTGCAATCTCTGTATTTCTGTGTTGAAGTAGGACAAAAAAGGGCTGACCCACTCTTGCCCAGTTCCACATGAAGCCATCTGTGTTCAGTCCCAAGTCAAGGAACAGTTCATAAAATCCTGCTACAGTGTCAGGATGGCAGCAATCCGCATTCCCTTGTTCCCTAGGGACACTTCAGCACAGGGTGCAGTGCCTGCTGCTGGGGAAACCTGAAACAATACCGGATCCTCTGCGTGCCAAAAGGGATCGGAGCTGTGGAATGTCTGAGCTGGGAGAAGGAATCCCAATGTCCCCTGGGTCCGTGTGGTGGAGTGCATAGCTGGCACAGTCCAGCACAGAGCCCTCACACCCTCCATGGCAGAGAGCACAACTGGGAATCAAGTCAGGTTTTAACTCTGCTGGAATTTCTGGTCTAACGGAGGGGTGAAAGTCGGGGAAGTGACTTTCCCAGACGTGAAACACAGAGCTATAAAAGGTCTAGCAGATACAGGACAAGCCTTTTAGATGGACGAATGGGCATCCCATTAAAGTTGAAATGGTTTCCAAAAATACCCCACTTAGACCTCATCAAAGCCACTTTGCCAGTAGCTGTAAATGTCACACAACAGCTCCCAGGTAGCTGTTGAGGACAGGAAGGGGACACTGCCTTAGCCACTGGCAGAAGCAACAGAGGAACCAGAATACAATTATTGCAAATGGATTCCTGCCAGCCCCGTGCAGTTAATAACCTTCACTCTGAGCAAAGTGTAACATTTAATGGTCCAAACGGTGAGTGTTGCTCCTCTGGGCACTTCTTCCCATAGCCTGAGGGGGAAGAGCAGAGCTTTGGTGCTTATCACACCCCTCCCGAACATGCCAGCTACTCCAGTCCACTCCAGCCGTTCTCTAACAGCACTCCTTGAGTGTCTTCCATAATTACATCCCTTATTAAATACTGACCACCCTTGACACAGACACTGGGAACACAACCCATGGCATTTTCCCATTAGAGACTGCTGGCCAGTTTGGTGCTAATCTGTGTTTGCATCAGCATTAAACAAGCAATAGTCTCACTGAAGTTACCCTTGATTTATGTGGGCACCACAGAGATAAGAGCCCAAACCAAAAATCTAAACAGGCCATTTATTTTTCTTAATCGGGAGAAACACAGATGGGATTTTAGGTGGATACAACAATTTAAGCAATGAATTAATTTTTGAAACTACTTTTTACTGCCTGAAGAATCTTTTATCACCACCACTGACAACTGGCTATGTCCCTGAAGGACCTTTATTCAAGAATCTTCTTAAACTCATTGTCATTGTCCATAAGGCCTACGGGGCTGGCAGGTGTATTTGTGTCACTTGGGTATTTGCAGCAGGAGAAGATGGATTTTCAATGCTATGAGATTGACCTTTGAAGACTTATATGAGGTATTCATGGGTTACAAAGCTGGACTGACCAAAAGAGTTGAGCAAATCCTGACTAACTCAAGTGTTAGTGTCTTGCCAATGCAGTGAGGTGTTTGCACAAGCTCGATTTGAATCATCAGCTCATCCCATCTCAGGTAAGTTTGGACTGGCAGATGTTTTTAGGGAACAGCTGTTCCCGTGCATTCTTTTTCCGGACAAATTAGCTGGAAAATCAGCCTCTGTTTAGCACAGAGAGAAAAATATTTACGCAGACCATGAGGCCTTCTGTGCCTTACAGGGCTTAGGAGCCTAAAAATGCAGTGCAAGTTGTCCTCTCTTTATCTACCTATAGGCATCCTCTACATCTATACATGTAAGTGTTGGTGGGGCTGGGGAGCTCTTTTTTATGTGTTTGCAATGAAGTCAGACTGACTACCTCCAATTCTAGCCTTAGTGAGACATTACATGACTGATTAAACTCAGCAAGGTGGTGTAATTATTGTCATAATTTCTGGTCACTCCCCATTAAAGAGCGAGCAGGCAATGATACAGCAGTGAAACTTATCACAGACACAATGAAGGAAGAATGGCAGGCTGGAAATATTTAGCTAAAACAAGAGGCAACTACAGGGAAAATGGAAGATACAAAAGCTAATGGATGATATGAGAACAGGATGAGTCATTAGAAGGAACTGTTCTCGTAGCAAGGGATGGCTGGAAGCAATTCTTGTGAAAGGGGTATAAGAGAACAGCATTTTATACAACAAAATTAGCCTGAAGATCTCACACCTGGAAAACATTCCTGAAGAGAAGCTGGCTAGTTCTTCTGCTCAGGTTACATTTCCATGGGAATGGAGTCACATCAGCTGGTAATAAAACTGCAAACATGAGGACACTCTTCTGCAGGCACCAGGACGAAATACCCCACGTCCCACCAAGCAGCAGCTGGGGAACGGACAAATTACCCAGAGCAGGGCTTTCTGCACCACTCTTGAGGGCATCTGAGCCAGCAAACTGCCTGAGACAGGGTGCTGGGCAAGCGTTAGTTCCAAGTAATCACACTTCCCAAACTTTTGATAATTTGAGCCCAAAATGAGAAGTATCTGAACTGTGATATAAAAGCAGGAACATTCGCTGGGAAACTTTCCCCCCGGGTTTTTATACTCCCTGGGCAAAGCACGCTACTCCATTTGTTTTCGGAATTAAGCAGAACATTTACACTGGGCCAATGAAACAGCCCCACTGCAATGCTAAAGGATGAGTGCAGCACCAGCCCAAAATTAAGTAGGGTGTGCGATGAGGCCTAGAAGTTGGGTAATTGGGAAGAACCACTCAAAATCAGAAAATCCAACTGAAAAGTCGATTGAAAAAACCCCAAACACAATAGGGATTCAAAATTTAGAGAAACATGTTATCATCCAAAGTGCTCTACTGCACTGGTAAGCTCTTTGTTAATTGACTGCTTTGTTAAGGTTCATTAAAGACTGGTGTTGTAGCCAATAAATCTGGTTGGACAGCTAAAATTTTGTTTTGTTTCTCAAGAGCCAGAAGTTTCAGCCCAGAACAGATTCTTTTCAGTCTGTGATGCCTGAAGTTGTGTCTATTGCTTTCAGTGATCAGCTATGTTTGGGTTTATTATTGCAGTTATTTTAATCACTAAGAACTGTAGTCGTGCTCTACACGCTTGAAATATCTGCACAACATTCCTGTACCTGCTGGGGCCACGGAAATCACAGCTACAGCTTCTCTGTTTGGAGCATTTAACCCACTTCACAGTAATTTAACATTGGTTTATTTCCTGTTCTCAGTGCAGCTTGGCAGTTCTGTCTCTAGAACATCAAATACTTTGTAGGACTCACTATGTTTCACTCTGCCTGGTAATGTGAAGTCCTTTTCTATTAGGAAAAGGGATGTTTTATTAGGAGGAGCAAACCCTGTCACCTTTTAGCCAAATGCTCATAAATTTCAGTGGAATTAGGTGCAGAAATACTGTAAGGAAGCTCATGATATGTAATTTTCCCGTAACTATGGGTAAGCATTAAATAATTATTAATAATCCCCCACAGAAAATGAAGGTAGTATTATGCTTTACAATGTATAGTGTATATGTATTTATCAAAATCTAGTTTATTGAGCTTGGTACATCAATAGGAGCATTTATTATCCACTAAAAACATATATAGAAAAATCTGAATAAAAAATAATATGTAAGAAGGAGTAAAATAATCAGCAGTGTTCCAAAGTCCACAGAGACAGAAAAGAAACAGACTTGGGCAGTATGATCCAATTGCCAGGTCCTTTTTATCCCATTTAAAAGCTGTCCATCCCAGTTTGGCCCAGTGAACACTACAATCTCTCTCTCATCCTCAGAGAAGTTGATGTTGATCAAGCATCAATGGATCTAACAGTTTCTGGCACACCTGAGCTGCTGCCTGGCACAGTCAGCAATTGTTTGAGTATGAGGCCTTTTGGAATATCTTATTAAAATAAATACTGGACAGGAGTCAGTCCTTCCCAGGACTCCAGGCCACCTTCCACTGCTCTGGTTAACTCTCCCCATTTGACCAAGTAAAGCTTCTAACACCCATTTACATTCTCCTCAGACTGAAAGCTAACACACCTCAAGGATATTTTTTTACTGAGGCCTCTCTGTGTAGGGCAAAATAAAATTTTTCTGGTCTAATGAAGAATGGCAACTGAGTGATGAGATGCAAATACACTGAGTGCAACTCCCCGGACCAAGTGAGGATCTGGAGCCAAACGCCTTTATCAATTACCTTTAAACCCCCGTGGGTAAAGCAGAGCTGCAAATTAGCAAAAGAATTTACCTGCTGACCCCAGTCTGTAAGAAATTCAGCTACTTAATAATAATTTCTCTTTTTGCATTGCCTGAACAGAAATCTCTCCCACCAGAGCAGTTTGTTCCCTTCCTTGCCGCTTTTCTCTAAATTGTGCTCACTTTTCTGACCGGTAGGGGAGCAAGCTGTGCCCTTGTTTTGCAGGGGGAGAGGTTAATTTTAGCCCTCACAATCCCAAACACTCCTTGGCCTTCCCCAGGCTGCCATCGGGCCGTGAGAAGCTGGAATTAACCCGCACACCTCCCGAGCTCCACAGCAGCCCATCCAAAAATGACACCGGAGCCCTTGGCTCAGCTGCTGGGGGTCAGCACAGCTCAGGGCATGGCCAGGGCTGATCCAGACACACGAGGAACCCCTGAGGAAGGTATTTTCCTGCTCGTGCTGAGCATTACAGTGCCCAGATTCTTCCGCGTGCGTCTTCATGCCCTGGGTTCTTTATGATCCATCAGCTGCAGATTATACTCACTGCAGAAAGGATGGAGGAGCAGTCCCCGATTTTAGGGCTGTGCAGAGAGAAAGAGAAAAAAGCCTGTTAAAAAATAAAAATGAACCCTGAATTCTGACAGCCCCATAGCTGCCCTAAGAGGCAAAATACCCTGATTTTGGAGAATGCTGTCATCATCACAACATCAGCATGTAACAGCTCCAACTTCATTTTACACTGCTTTGGCAGGATTCCAACAGCTCTTCTGTTTTCATTAATCCAGTGCATCCTGTGATCTCCTTTTTCTTCCAGTTTCAAAGTCTTCCAGCAATTTTTGGGTTTGGCAGTACACCTTTAGCATGGAAACTTCCATTAAGGGGAAAATTCAGGGAAAATTTCCTTTTTCCTTAAACACATGAAGCTATGACATGTTCTGAACGAAGTCTGCATTTTCTAATTAGCCAGCACAATAATCCACCCAATATTGAGCAATGACATTAAAGAAGCTGATTCAGAACATCTCCTTGGACATTCAGACAGGCTGCCAGCCGTACTTACCTAGGCAGGGAAAGGCAGCGTGGGAAACTCGATGGCCTAGAAATACTAAACTGCAGTAGTTTAATTTAGAAGAGAAGTGGGGTCCGTGCTGAGCTGTGCAGTCACACCTCTGCTCTGCAGCTGGATGCCTGCAGAGACAACTACAGACAACAGCACAGTTTTCTTAAATAACACAAATCCCATCCCCAGTCCTGGGGTGTAACTTCCATCTCTTCCTGGTAAAGCACTGAAATAGCAAATGCCTACTTAAAAAATCAAGTTAATGTCTCTGCATTGTTCAGGCAGTAACTAAATGGGTTACAGCAAGGTGTGCAAGTTTTAGATCCACTCTTGCAGATCTCATTTCACACTGGCTAAGGAACATTCATAGAGTCACAGAATGGTTTGGGTTGGAAAGGACCTTAAAGCTCATCCTGTTCCACCCCCTCCCATGGGCAGGGACACCTTCCACTGTCTCAGGCTGCTCCAAGCCCCAATGTCCAGCCTGGCCTTGGGCACTGCCAGGGATCCAGGGGCAGCCTCAGCTTCTCTGTGTGACCTGTGCCAGGGCCTGCCCACCCTCCCAGGGAATAGATTATTCCTAATGTGCAATCTAAACCTACTCTCAGTTTGAATCCATTCCCTGCTGTGCTCTCACTCCAGGCCCTGTCCAAGATCCCTCTCTCCATCTTTCTTGTAGGCTCTCTTCACAGAATCCCTGAGGCTGGAAAATCCCTCCAGCCCATGGAGCCCAAGCTGTGCCCGATGCCCACCTTGTCCCCAGCCCAGAGCACTGAGTGCCACCTCCAGCCCTTCCTTGGACACCTCCAGGGATGGGCACTCCAAAGCTCCCTGGGCAGCCCCTGCCAAGGCCTGAGCACCCTTTCCATGGAGAAATTCCTGCTGCTGTCCAACCTGAGCCTCCCCTGGCCCAGCTTGGGGCTGTTTCCCCTTGTCCTGTCCTTTGTTCCCTGAGAGAGGAAGCCAACCCCCAATGCCTTTCCCAATCCCTTCAGGCACCGGAAGGCCACAATTAGGACACCCCAAAGCTTCTCTTCTCCAGGTTGAACAATCCCAATTTTCCCAGCATTTCCTCCCAGCAGAGCTGCTCCATCCCTCTGATCATCTGGACTTGCTCCAACAGGTCCATCCATGTCCTTCCTGGGCTGGGGACTTTAGTGCTAAAGGAGCAATATCAGTTTAAAATGGAAACCTGCCACTGTTGGTTTATTTTTAACACATCACACTCATAGGGAAGACCTATAAGCAGCAGAAAATGGACTGAAGAAGTGAAATCTGTAAGAGAAAAAGAGAGAATAACAAAAAAAGGGCTAAGCCTGTGAACATGAAACCCAAGAATTATTAAGAGCCATCTTTTATTCACATAGGATGATAGGGTTTTTAAGACTGAAGGTCCAAGGCAGTAAGTTAGCACATTTTAAAGCTGTCTATGCCAATGGGTATTGCAGTAAATTACTGCCATTTCAAAATAGAATGTATGCACCTACCTATATGATTACTCATAAAATGTTGTATTCTAACCTAAACCAAATTTATCAAATTTTATTAGGCCATAAATATGGGTATATTTATGTTTATAAATTACTTAGCTCATTTTTTCAGAAAAGAATTATTCAAGACATGCAGTATAGTGTGATATTTAAAAGCAGCAAGGCTATAGGAACGTGTGTTTCTAGCAAAATACAATAAAAATGTATAGACAGGGAAATAAAACTCTTGTATTTACTATTAATAGTCTTCCCTCTACATTGACTATCAAGCATCAAGGTATTAATATCACTCAAGAAATGGCGTGCTGTGAGAAAATTATGATAATTCATTCTGTAATCCATATTTCTATGAATACACGAAAAAAAAATGGCACCAATTTAGGTGGATTCCTTCCCCCCTGCCTAGAAAATTTGATGGGTTATTTTCAGGAGGGAAATCTATACTGCCTTGAAAATGTGTAACTAAATTCACACTGAATGAATAATCTTCCATTGATGTGGTTCCCCCCGACACATTCCCGAGCCTTCCAAATGCGCTTTACAAATGGATTTGCTAAGTGCTTGCCTTACAGGAATCATTTCCAGCTCCCCAGGGGAGAGAGACAGCGAAAGTTTACTGCACACAACAGCAACACACAGGGGTTGGTGGGGACTGAGAGAAAGAAGGATCTTCTGCAAACAACAGCAACACACAGGGGTTGGTGGGGACTGAGAGAAAGAAGGATCTTCTGCACACAACAGCAACACACAGGGGTTGGTGGGGACTGAGAGAAAGAAGGATCTTCTGCACACAACAGCAACACACAGGGGTTGGTGGGGACTGAGAGAAAGAAGGATCTTCTGCAATTGCCGAGGGAGTTTGGAGTGTACAGCATGACTACCAGAAGTTGAACTGGACCATAATCAGGAAGTTAATATTCTTCAATTACTTAGCTTGGGCAACAGCAACAGAGGAAAAACCAAATAAATCCTTTTCTTATCTTTTGTAGGATTATGCAAAAGTGAGAAACGGGGAGCATGCGAAGCAGTGTCAGTGACAAAAAGGCAGAAATGGCCTTCAAGATGCTACCCCAGGTTTTGTTGGAATTCTAAATCATCCCTCACTCAGAGGTTGTTGGCATGAAGTGCTTCATGGAGCCCCTGTTCTTCCTTTGGTAAGGATTTCTAGAGCAATAAGGCATCACAGGTGAGCACAGGGAGACTTTGCTTCCATTGGAAAGCATTTGGTGAGATAATCTGGACTAAAGTAGAGCTTTGGGTTTGGCAATAGAGCTCTCTTACTTGTTCCATCCTGTTTTCCAGAAAAAATGGCAAGAAACCAGGCATTTAGTGTTCCAAACAATAAAAAAGGTAAGACATGAATCATGTGAGTCAACATATTACAAAATATGAAATATTATCAACATTTTTGATGCTGGAGCACTAAGAAGTGCCTTCACCTTGGCCTCAGATCAGCTGCAGGGCAGGTGCTTTCAGAGAAGGGGAAATATGCTCACAAACTCTCCAGTGCTTAAGAAATTAATCTCTATTCTTAATGGGCAATTAGAGGTATTTAACCAAGTGACAGACCTCAGCTTCCAAATCCCCTTGTGTTTAAATAATACATGGAGTAGAATGCTCCTGTCAGACTCATTTCTCCTGTGACGTTTTACCTCCCAAGAAGAACACCCAGTGATCCTCTGAAGCCCCAAAGTGTCCCTCCAAGGCAGAACCTTCAGTGCCTGGCAGTCCTGGGGATCATTTCTGCCTGAGAGCTTTCAAGCACACTCCTGGCAATACATTGGTTTTAACCGCACACTCTGTGTCAAGGAAAAACACCCCCTTCCCAGCAGTTTATGGACAAGCAGATCACACCATCCAGTGGGACACCCTTTAAAGGACATCTGTGACTGGGAATTCTGCTTGTGTTTAGTGCAGAGTTATTTCCCTCCAAAAAAAGGAGAATCCCAACCTGGTNCCTGGAGCCTTTTCCTCTCCAGGTGAGCACCCCCAGCTCTCCCAGCCTGGCTCCAGAGCAGAGGGGCTCCAGCCCTGGAGCAGCTCCGTGGCCTCTTCTGGACTGGATCCAACAGGTTAACTTCTTCCATGTGTTGAGGCCCCACACTGGACACAGCCCTCCAGGTGGGTGCCTCCAAGGAGGCATTTGGTGAGTTCTGACTCAACTACAGCCTCGTGATTTCCATTTCTCTTTGGAGAGAAATGCTCTTTCTGCAGCACTCCCCTAATTCACATCACCAGACTGTCTGAGGAGTTGTGGCTGAACTGAGCACTCTCTCCACACAGGAGAACAGCACTGCAAGTTCCTCCAAGGCCTCCAGAGCGTTGGCAAGAGCTCCCTTCCCAGCACAGCAGCGCCCTGGGGGTGTTCTTTAAGGAAAACCTCTCCACTTTTAAATTGGAATTATCTAAACACTTTAATTGCTTCTCCAGGTTCAGTTTCCTCCCCGGCCTTTTTGCTCTCTCTCCCTTCTCCGAGTGACGCTCCTGTGTGTGTGCACATGGAGAGGGGGGCACTGGGGAAGGCTTTCCCAGGAGACCCCCCTGGACATCTGGCTGCTCCTCCCACTTTTCCTGCCTCAGACGTGTGAAGATCCAGACTGAGTATTAAGGGCCCAAATCTAATCAATTCCAGGAGAAAGACCATGGCTGGACAGGAAAATACCAAAGATTTTCAGGTGTATTTATTTGCTGGACACTTGAAATGAAGATGGGTTTTTCAGATAATGAAGTATTTTAAAGTAATTTTTTAAAAAAAAATTGGTCTCACAAAGATTTTTTTTTTTCTTCAAATGCAGCACGAGCTGTATTTCTTCTGTCCACACAATTTCTTGGGAATCTTTATTTTGATTTAAATGTACAAAATTTAGGCAGTACTTCAGATTTTTTCCACCTCCAGAAGGTGTTCATGTGTTCTTTCGTGGTTTTTAGAAGGCGCATTTTAACAATGAACAAACCAAACTTCAATTTTTTTCCCCCACTGGGTTTAGCTAATGCAAACCAGCTGATATTGCTGTAATATGCTGAGCTCATTTTGCTATCTGACATGAAAAATGAAAAAATACACAAAATTCAAATATGCCATTAACCTAATTCAAGCTTTGCTGATACTCACTAGATATTTTGCTGGTATTTGCTTGAAAAATGATCTTTGTTCTCCTTAGTGCAATAGATCTTACTGAAACATCTATCAGGAAGTTTTTTTTTCAGTAACAGGGAAATGATAGCAAATAATACAGTAAAAGGTCTGTCAGAAATATACTGCATTTTCTACTTCTGCATCTCCTACATTTTCTTCCTAACAACTCTGTTTTAACTTTGGTCAAATGAAAACAAAACTAAAACTGAGAGGCACAGCTGCCTTAGGGTCAGACCTGGGCTGTCACGTGTGACCTGGTCAGTCAGACTCGACAGCCAAATGCACACCTGGAAAAGGAGCCACGTCTGCTCACGATGCAATTTAACTTCTTAAGTTTTGGCCTCTGAAGTTCCCTCTGCATCTACAAAATGGTTGCCCTTGTCCAGCAGTGCCATAATCCCAGCTCAGCTGGTGGAAGTGGCTCAGCCAAGAACCCCTGCAATGCCCAGCCTAGGCATTCCTACAGCTAATTCCTGGGAGGGGCAAGGCTTGGCTTGGCTATAAAATACAGGAAATCTGCCTAAAACAACTCACTCAGTGTTCAGTGTGTTGTTTTAGGCACAACACACGTGTTCAATGGCAACTGTCAGGCACGGGCCCCACTTGTGTTAAAGTCCAGAACTGGAGCAGGATGCTCTGCTGGAGTTGGGGCAGAACTCCAATGCCCCATTTTCAGAGCTGTCAGCGGGGGATGGAGAAGGGGACATCATCCCCAAGGGTTTGGGATGAATAATGCTGAAAGCATTAACTCATTGATCCCGAAGTTAAACATCCTGATAGTGGGCTGAAGGTGTGGCAGAGCTGATAAAGGAACAAAGAAGCAATCCCACTGATAACTTATCTAAACCTGCTGACTGACACAGCTGGCCTGGGGACACCTGACTGACAGAAGGTTTCCTTACACTGCAGAAGCCCAGATCCACGTTTTAATGGGAGGATCTTCTAATAATCCCCTTCTTGGGGTGTGTGTGGAATTCCTCCCTGGAGTGAGAATATCCCTCAAGGTCACTCATGTAGGCTGAGCCAGAGAGATTTGCCCACAGTCCTTGGTCTGGGTGAATGACATCAATCTCTACCTAATAATTGTTTTCGTTGGCTTTAATATCATTGTGTCAATACTGCTTCAACAATAGTGCACAATGCTGATAGTTATAGCTCCTGTACTGTGCAGTAAATAATTCCAATTAACATCTCTTAATCTAATCATTATCATAACATATCATAACACTTATACTTTTTCCTTTAAAAAACAAAATTTTTCAATTTGCTGTGATAGAAACACTGGAGTACTGGGCTAATGACTGCAAATCTAAAGGACTGTACACACGCAGCATTATCATGAACAAGCAAATATTGATTCTGAGAGAATAGAAACAGTTCAATAAAGTCTTCTTCAGCATCAATAATAAGGAATTTCCAATAAAAATTAATTATTTTAAGGATAATTTACTGAATATATACTTGCTTATTTGAAACTTGTTTGGCAATTTGCTTCCCAAGCAGCGGAATTAGACAAAGTTAATTTTTATTAGAATAATGTCAACCAGTATCAGAAAATTTAGATCAGATGGGTTTTTGGCAGTCAAAACCCTCCTTTGAGAAATTATAAAGAACAAACATATTTTGGCAGATGGGACTACAACATCTCCCACGGGCAGAATTTGGGTACTTTTTTGTGAGGTTAAACATTCAGTGTTTCAAAGAAGAGTAAATTATTTTCCTGTGTGTTCCTTTTGCCTGCCACCCACCCACATCCCTCACTATAAACAGCGGAAGCACGCAGGGGTGGTGGTGCAGAGATAGCCACATGCAATTTCTACTCACATTTCCAGCAAAAGGATCCAGGAAATCTTCCAGAAAATCTTCCAGAAAAACTTTCCTGAAAGACCTGGGTGGACAGAGAGATAACAGGGGATGCTCTGGCACAGTCCTGAGGCAGAGAGGTGGGTGTGGGACAGTGGGAAGGGATGTTGTGCAAGCCCAGAGAGACAAGCCAGTGCTCCAGAGTCCAGTGTGTTGTCCAGAAAGAAATGCTAGAAAAGTTTTTAAATGCCATTACAGCCACAGAATGATAGAATCATCAAGGTTGGAAGAAACCCTCCAGATCATGCAGCCCAACCATCCACCCAGCACTGCCAGTGGGCCCCTAAACCACATCACCCAGTGACAGATGAAGACACCTCTTGGACACCTCCAGGAGTGATGACTCCACCACTTCCCGGAGCAGCCCCTTCCAATGCCTCACAACCCAAACAGTGAAAATTGGGTTTTAAATATCTAATCTGAATCGCCCCTGTCTCAGCTTACGACCATTTCCTCTGCTCCTCTCACTGAAGGCACAGCAAAAGAGACAGGCCCCACCTCAGTCCACCCTCCTGTCAGGGAGTTTGGAGAGTGATGAGGTCCCCCCTGGGCCTCCTTTTCTCCAGACTAAACCGCTCCCTCAGCCATTCATCAGACTTGTTTTCCAGACCCTTCATGAGCCTTGCTGCCCTTCACTGGACACGCTCCAGAACCTCAATGTCCCTATTAAAGCGAGGGAGCCAGAACTGAATGCAGCGTTCAAGGTGTGGCCTCACCAGTGCCCAGTACAGGGGAATAGTCACTGCCCTGCTCCTGCTGGCCACACTATTCTTGATACAGGTCAAGATGCTCTTGGCCTTCTTGGCCCCGTGGGCACACTGTTGGCTTATGTCCGGCTGCTGTTGACCATCAGGGTCCACAGAGTTGTGAGTGTCTGATTGGCAGAGCAGGTCACCAACCCTCTCCTGGATTCTGGGATACTCTCAGTTCCCCGCCGCTAACTTCTAGCTCTGGGGGCTGGGTATCCAGAGTCCTTATATTGAAGACCAAGGCAGAAAAGGCATTAAGTATCTCTCCTTTTGCTCATCCCTGTCACTGCATTCCTCTCCTGTGTTGGTTTGGCACGGCCTGGTTTTTGGTAGCGGGGTGGCCACAGAGGTGGCTCCTGTGAGAAGCTGCTGGAAGCTTCCACCATGTCCAGCAGTGCCAGTCCCTGGTGGCTCTGAGGATGGACACGCTGCTGGCCAAGGCTGGGCCAGTGAGAGAGGTTGGTAACGCCTCTGTGATAACAGATTTAAGAAGAAAATCAAAACAAAGTGGGAGCACAGTTTTTTTCTAGCCAGAGAAGAGGAGGAGGTGAGAAGATGTGAGGGAAACAACAGGGAGACACCAAGGGCAGTGAAGAAGGACGGGGAGGAGGCGCTCAAGGCACCAGGGCCGAGATTCCTCTGCAGGCCCTGGTGGTGACCATGGGGAAGCAGCTGTGCCCCTGCAGCCCCTGGGGNTGGAGGAGGCTGTGATCCAGTGGGAGACCCAGTGCAGAGAGAGGGCCCTGCTCCCAGGCTGGAGCAGCCTGGCCTTGGAGGACTGCACCCCGTGGAAGAGTGACCCACGCCGCAGCAGTTTTGGGGGGACCGCTGCTCGTGAGAGTGGAGCCCGGCCGGAGAAGTTTGTGGAGAAGTGTCTCCCATGGGAGGGACCCCACAGTGCAGCAGGGGAAGGACTCCTCTCCCTGAGCAGTGGAAGAAAACCTCGGGTGATGAACTGACCAAAGCCCCATGCCCTGTCTCCCTGTGCTGTTGGTGGCAAGGAGGGATGAATTTGGGGAAGAAAAGGTGTTTTAAGGGCTTATTTTACTTCTCATTATCCTCCTCTGATTTTGTTAGCAATAAATTCACTTTGTACCTCTAAGCTGAGCCTGTTTTGCCCTTGGAGTGTTTCCTCCCGGTCCTTATCTCAACTCATGAACTCTTTGTTAAGTTTTCTCTCCTCTGCCCGGCTGTGGCAGGGGGGGGTGAGCGAGCGGCTTTTGTGGGTGCCTGGCATTGGGCCAGTGTCAAACCACGACACCTCTGCATTCAACAAACGAGCAAGACTCCCCTTGACCCTGCTTTTGCTGTCAAGGCATTTATAGAAACTTTTTTTTGTTGTTTTTAACTGCAGGCCAAATCAAGTTCTAGTTGGGTTTTGGCCCTTCTAATTTTCTCCCTGCATGACCTTCCAACATCCTTATAGTCCTCCCAAGTTGCCTGACCCTCATTCCAGAGTCAAGAGATTCTCTTTTTTCCCTAAGTTCCAGCCCAAGTTCTCTGTTTTACCAGGCTGGTCTTTTTCCCTGATAGTTTGTCTGTCTACACATGGGGACAGCCTGCTCCCAAATACTTAACAATTCCTTTTTAAAGCACATCCAGCCTTCCTGGACTCCTTTGCCTTTCAGGACTAACTCCAAAGGAACCCTGTCAATCACTCTGTGCACTGGACACTTCATCTGACAGACTTGGCTAAGGGGATCTAGTGCTTTTTGGTTTTGTTTTTCAAAAAACCCTAATGCAAATAAATAATTTCCTACAAAAACCTGCAATAACTCTCACATCCTAATGCCTAAAAGAATTTTCAAATTTTAATTTCACAGAGTTCTATAGTTCTGGCTGAAACTCCACAAAATCCTACATGAGCAGGAACTTACACAGATTTCTTCCAGAAGTAATCAGCACATGCTTGTATTACATAGAAATTATAAAAACTGACACTTTCAGATGGGAAGTTCACTTCTGTCAGTGAGAAGCATGTTCCGGAATTCAGGACAGCTTCTCCCTGTTAGTTGGAACCCTGTCCTTAGCTCATAGAGGAAATTCAAGTTACATCTCTTCTGTTCATGTGGGAATACAAACTTCCAAATTACAACCTTCCTCCCAAAAACAAACCCTCCCTCACTAGAGGTAAGATATTTTATGAGGAATGACAGAAAGCCTTTAAGTCCACTGCCCTTGTTGGTGAACCATTGTAAGGAGCAAACTGTGTCCAGGGAATAAAAGAGCATTCCAGAAGTCTGTCATTTACAGATGGTTCCAGGGATTGCTGTTGTCTCCATGTGTTATGATTTATTGTTTAATCACTCAGCACTGGCAGCTCCTGGAATGCAATAACGCCAAAGGGCACAGGTTAACTTGTACAGTGTTGCCAAGCACTTTTTATGCTGCTAAAACTTTTGTTAAATGTGTAAATCCTCTTGATCTTGTAAATGTCAGGACTTCAGGATTCCTCTACTACAGCCTGCACAGCAGCTGGGAAAAGTATCAGCTGCATCCCCATGTGGCAAAATTAAAACATTTTAATGCACTAGGTGATAGATAAAATACATCAAATATTAATTTTATTATATGCAACAGCTCAAAGTGATGCTATATTTTTCTTAAATCTGGACACGGGCAATTCTGAGAAGAGAAAGCCTGAACTGCAGAACTTTCAATACTCAGTGTGCAGCTCCTCCGGAGTTTATTGGTGTTTCACTCAGCTGGATGTAGTGAACTGAGCGGAAACATGTGAGCAGCCTTAAAAATTGTCTGTGAATCTCCTCCTGGAGATTAAGGTCACACTTTAAGGTCACAATTTAAGGACAACTGCATAAGGGAGCAAATACTAAGCCAGAGTCAATTTTAAAAACTTTTCATTATGAGTGTAAAACCAGCCACAGGGTAGAGTTATGGTTGAGAGCGCAGGAGCTGCCATTTCATACACACCCATCTTTAACCTGCACTCACGGGATGGGAAGAAAGTTCTGATGAAAGCAGGAACTTCTCAATCCCTAGGGGAAGCTGGAAGAAACCCCTTGCCATTGCTCAGGCCCTCTGAGGGAGAACTGTGTCAAACCTACGTTTGTCAAAAGATGGGTGGATAACAGAGCTTTGTGGGTTTTTTCTTTATAAACAAGTGGGTTGGCACTCCTTGGTCACCTCCAAACATTAAAATATCCTTCTGCCTCACAGTTTAAATACAGCTTCTCAGCTGTTGCCATGACAGAACACTTACACTTGGTCATCTTGTGTTTGCCTTGATCTAGTTTTGATCTCACCCAAACGCTGTGACTCATGAGGAAACCAGGCCAAAGCTCTCAGGATGAGAGCTCAGAAAAGCCCAGGCACAGAGCTCCAGCCATGGCACAAAGCCAGGAAAAGGGACGGGCATTCAGCACGTGTTCAAGGCACAGCTAAACCCTCCATGAGCTCTAGCAAAGGTTTACGCTTCTCAACCTTCCCGAAGCAAAACAACGGAGCGAAAGCCTCTGGTACTCACAATGGATTTAATACAGACAAGTTTTGCTAGCGAGTTCCACACTCCCTCCCTCGGTGTTAACCACAAGGAATGTGTTTCCAGCAAAAGAAACCTAGAAACATTTCTTGATTACATAAGCAGAACCGTTACCCGAGTTTAAATACCATTGCCCAAAATAAGCAGTAGCCCATACTCAAGTCTCTGCTTAGCTAATGAAGGCTCTGTGAATACTGAATTCATGTGCTGATCAAGTTTCATAGCTGTAGCAGCTTTATAACTGCTGCATTATTCCAGTCTTCCAGGAGGATACTCCTGCCTTACTGGCTGTCTCACAACACATGTGACAAAGTGGTCTGTCAGTGACATGTGACAGAAAGCCCAGATCCTCACCAGACCGTGGCCGAAAGGTGTGACAACACAGGAACAAATCTGTATGAATCCTGCTGTACAGAACGTATTGCATGGGCAGATCCCTAAATGGTGTAAGTCAAACCAAATCCCCTCCGCTTGATTAACTGTAAAGTGGGAATGCATTCGGGATCCAGGAAGGTGTGAACACACAGGGCCTCCTGGAGCTGAACAGCTCCTGCTGTGCTCCCTACTGCAGGGCTGACAGTTTTGAAGCGGGGTGATGAAGTGAGTCCAGGAAGCTCTCTCCTAATCTTGCTGCTGCTCGTGTTACTTCATCGAGGCAGAATTTGTCTTCACTGCCCATTTAGGAAGAGATCCTGGTAGTGTTGTGCAGTTCAGGCATTAAAAGTGCTTTCCCTCCTGAAACCACCCCCGGCGGAGATCCTGAAAATACCAACAGACCCTTGGGTGCGATGTGTTCTGGGATGAAACATCATTCCTTCATCTCAGCATCGTCCATAACCTCGCATTTCACACCACACCAGTGCGGTTTTTGTCTCTACCGTTTTACTTGGTGTTCCTTTATTTCCTTACCCACCACTGGCTGACCTCTGTAAATGTGGGTTTGGGGTTTTTGAACTATTCAGTCAATATAAAAGAAATGCATTAACCATTGGAAACTCTTCAAGCAATGCAAACTCTTCTCTTGTTTTGTTCTCCAGGTGAAAAAGAGAATGAAACCTAAGAATGTGAGGTCATATTGGAATACCCAAAAAGGTCCTATACCTACATGTTTTTGCTAGAGGTTAACTCTGCCTTTGCAAGCACAAGTTCTGTGTTCAAAGGTGTTTTTGGAAGGTGTAAAAAAATGGTACTTCTACATTTTTTAGCTTTTTTTTACACTATACTGTACTACAGAGTGTAGACGATGTGAGAGTTATCAATAACAACATAAGGAAGAGTTGAGAATTTTGGAGGTAAATGTAACAAATTAGTGTTTGAGAATATGGGAGGTAGTGATTAGATGCTGAAGAAGTGAACTTCTTGAATGCAAAATGGGACATCTGTTCCTTTGCTTTCCAGTCTGCTTGGGGCTTTTTTCTGTCAGCTTGTAGCATTTTCTCCATTCCATCTACAGCATCCCAGTTTTCCTCCCTTCACTGCAACTGTTTCAACTTAGCAACCTCCTGCCTTCCTGTCTCAGAGCATATTATCACATTGCTTTCCTAACAAATGACAGTGTGGCATTGTTTCTGCTTCTTCCAAAATATCACTTTTCTCTTTTTCTTTTCTCTTTCAATAGGGGTTCCACACGTGCTCAGGAACCACTGTGAACTCCTTAAACTTCCTCAGCAAAAGCAGCACGAGCACATCAGCCTGTGCCAGGTATGAAAGGTGTGGTGGAGCAGGGGCAGGCAGAGATCTGTCTGGCTCAGGTGGTCTCCCCAGTCCAGGGAACACCTCACACTTCTCGGATATCAAACTTGGTGTGGCGTCACAGTGAACACTGGGATGGCTGGAGGGTCTGTACAGACACTCTGTGAGGCTACAACACACGGGAGGGCACCAAGCAAAAAGATCTAAGGGAAACTGACCCCAGAATAAGATGAAATCACAGAATCCCAGAATCACTGATGCGGGAAAAGCCCTCCAGGATCATGGAGTGCAACCTANAGCCCAGGGGACGGGCCCTGCCCTGGGCCTGTGGCCGCCCCATGGCTGGCACAGCCCAGGGCCCATTGGCCTCGTGCCCCCCTGGGCCCCCCTGGGCTCCTGTCCAGCCGCTGGCACAGCACCCCCAGGGCCTTTCCCGACGGGCCCTTTCCAGCCCCTCTGCCCCAGCCTGGAGCTGCAGGGCTTGGGGTGAGCCCGGGGCAGGGCCCGGCACTCGGCCTTGCTGAAGCTCAGCCCATGGATCCAGCCTGTGCTGATCCCTCTGCAGAGCTCCCTGCCCTCCAGCACAGCCACACTCCCACCCAGCCCCGTGTTCTCTGAAAAGTTACTGAGGCTGCCCTCAACCCCTTCATCCAATTAATCCAGACAGATCACCAGTGAAGATCTTAAACAGCAATAAATGATACAGTCCCTCAAGAATCCGGAAAAGGACTGGTTGTGTGCAGGGAACCTCCAATTCCACAGCACGTCTGAGCCACACAAACCACCCAGCACCTTTGTTTTCCTTGCCCACTCTTCCTCCCGGCAGAGTTTACCTACCTGGCTCAAAATCCAAGACTTGACATCGCAACAGTTATAAAATCCAATTCAGAGTTCCCATTAATAACCACAAAAGAATGCCACAGAAGGTGCTGTAAAAACAAAGAAAAATAAACAGACTGGGGGCTTTTGAAATCAAAACCCATGCTTATGACAAGTCTGTAAACAAATTAAAGGAGGGGAGAGAGGTATGTAGCAAAGAGACAGTAAGTATGAATATTTTTAGTGCTCTCCATGTTCAAACTGGCCCCACCTTATCCAGCCCACTGTCAAGGCTGGATAACAATGGATTGCAGACATCAGAGACAGGTTTTAAAGGGGGACTGTGAACCAGAGAGGGAATGACACGGAACAAGGATGTTGTAGGACAGAAATTCACACTCCCAAAGCAGCTACTTATAAAAAAAGACATAGAAGAGATGGTGTGAAATGTGTGGGGCGGGATTAGATGAGTAAAACAAACAGTATGGGCACAGCAAAAGTCACAGCAGTGATCTCAGGATAGGACATTACAGAATTCCTCATGCCAATGGCTCAGAAAGATGAAAACAAAACAAAACAAAACCACAGCCCTGTATTTTTATATGGGAGGGGAGTCAGAGGAGAGATTTAAACCAGGTGAGGTGGTGCAGCCAATGACAGATGGTGCTGATAAATCTTATTGGGATATAACTGATGATCTACTATCTACAATTTACATTTCTGAGGTAATTTCTTTCTAAGAGAACAAAATGTTCCAGAAGCAGAATAAATATTGTGTGCCATTCATTAGTGACACAAACTCAAACAGATCTCTAATTAACATATATCCTCAAAAATTATTCACATGTGCTCCTTCCTGGGATTGTTTTCAAAGAACAGGTGAATTATGTCTCAGATTAAACAGTTTCACATAACATCCTCCTAGTTTCTGTACTCTCAGGCACACTCACCAGCTCCTCTTAGTTATGCTCCTCTTTATACTGGCAAAGCAATCAAAATCAATTAAATGCTTATAAAATCTTAACCTTGACACAAACACATTGGAGAATCTTAACTAAAAAACCCAATTTGCATAATTTTCGTCATAGAAATAAGTTAATAATAGCACAGAACAGAGAACTTTCCAATAGAGAAAGAAAAAAAATTGCTGTCACGGCTGCTTAGGAATTTTCACTGTTACAATATTTAAACCAATGCTTTTTTATAAAGGCAATGCCCAGGTTGGACAGGTTTCAGTAACTACCTAAAAGGTAATTTAATGGCAATATTTTAGGACACATCTCATTATTATACTATGACGTGGAAGTCAGGGTTCTCCATCTAGATCACAAATCAAGATAGCCAATTAAAAGATGCCAACTGAATATCTATATTACATCTAAATGATGTAATTTAAATTTGGTTACCTTAAAACACTAAACGTTGTTAACTGAAAAGATGCTGCAGGGATAAGAGGCTTTGTTTTGAGCCTCAGATTGACACTTTTATTTTCGCTATCTTTGCAGACATTCCTAATGCTGCTTTCCCTGTGAGACATGACAGCGTTTTGTTACATGGGCAGAAGCAAAAACCCATTCAAATAGTCCATTTCCCCAGTTAAAGTTATTTCTCTTTTGCTGACTGCCTCGCTGTGTGAAAACAATTCTTACATTTACCCAAGGGGGAAGTCAGCCTTCTCCCTCTCTGCTTGGGATTTTCCCAGAAGCTGGAAAAAGGGAAACATTGTCCCCATCTCTAG
>VXAD01003724.1:18465-34724 GCA_013399195.1 Dicrurus megarhynchus | reverse complement strand
CGGCCCCCGACCACCGCCCCGCCGGGAGCTGCGGCCCCTCGGGCCCCTGTGCGGGAGGAGGGGGAGCCGGGCTGTCCCCTCGGGCCCTGCAGCCCCACGGAAGCCACGGGGTCAGGTTGCCACCTCTGTGCCACAGTGCCCCCGCCCCAGCCCGAACACAGCCCTCGGCCGCATCCCCGCACCGATGCTGGTGGCTGCACCCGCGTCCCCGTCCTCGGCCCGTGGGGGTCCCCAAACCTCCGCCTGTGCGGGTCCCCCATCCTCCACCCCCGGGGATCCACAGATAACTACCCGTAGGAACCCCCCATCCTTCACCCGTGGGGAGCCCCCATCCCCTGCCCCTGGGGGTCCCCAAACCTCCCCCTGTGCGGGTCTCACATCCTCCTCCCATGGATGTCCTCCTGTCCTCCCCTCCCGGGGTTCCCCGGGACCCCACTGCAGTTAGCTGGGGAGTCCCCAGCCCCTGCCCACTCTCACCTCAGCCTCGGGGCACCCCTCCAGGGGTGCCTCAGCCCCATCCCGCGCCGGGGGATCCATGTGGGGCCGGGGGCAGGGCACGGGGGCACTTCTGGCTCCCTGTAAACGGGGCTCTGTCAGCGGGGGCTCCCCCGGACCAGCCCCCCCATGTCCTGCCAGCCACACAACCTGGCAAACCACCATCCCAGGGTCCCTCCTGGGGGGACACAGTCGGGGGTCGTCGCCCTCCTGGATGCCATGCACCCCCCATCCCCCCAGCACAAGGGGCCGCGACCCCCGGGACCCACCGCCCGTGCCGCCGTGGGCGCGCAGAGCCCGGCGCAGCCCCGGTGGCACCAGCGCCGGCTCGCCCGTGCCCTGAGCCCGTAGAGGACACCGGCACCGCCCGGCTCCCCCGCCCGGCCGGGACCCCTGACCCCCTCCTTCTTATCCCCCTCCGCCTCCTACCTCGCTCCGGGTCCGTGCCCAACACCAGGAGAGCGAAAGGAACCTTTGCCCCGGCGCTGGCCCCACGGGCACAGCCCCGGGCGTCCCCCGACAGCCCGAGCGCTGCCCCACAAACGGCCCTGCCGGGCACAAGGGACCCCTGGGCATCCCGGGGAGCCGAGGCACAGGGCCGGGCTGCGCTGGAGTGGGCTCCATCCGTACCGGGAGCCGTGCAGGAGCTCTGCCGAGGCTCTCCCAGACCCTCTGGGATCGCTGCCACCAGCCCACCCCGCTACCCTGAGCACCTTCCACGCCACACGGGCACGGGACGCACCGGAGAGGCTTCAGCCACGACCGTGCCGCTGGCGGCGAGGGTCCCACAGGCGGCGGGGACACGGGAGAGGCACCGGCGGAGCCGGGGAGGAGCGGGATGAGCCTCCAGGCTGAGTCACATCCGACGGGCTGCAGCCCTGCCCGGCCCAGCCGTGCGGACCAGCCCCCGCCTGCAGCTGCCCGGGGCGCTGCTCTGCCCCCGCAGCCCGGAGGGGGCTAAACCCCCCAAATTACACCTGCCCAGGGCAGGGCTGGAGTGCCCATCCCGGGAGGGATTTAACAGCCGCGTGGATGTGGCACCTGGGGACAGTGGTGGCCGTGGCAGCGCTGGGGGAGCAGCTGGACTCGATGATGATCTCAGTTTTCTTTTCCACCCGAAACAATTCTGCGATTCCAAACCCAAGCCGATCCTTCTCCTCTGGCCCTGGCAGTTCCCCTCTCCCCCTGGAGCAGTGCTCTTGCACAAGATTTCCGGTAAAGAATAAACAGGACAGCCCGGGCGCTGCGCCCATCCCTTATCTCAGCCGAGCCTCCAGCGCGGGGCTGGGCAGCAGCTGGTGGGTGGCAGAAACTGCTTCTGTCATAAAAAGGACTCGAAGGTGTTTGCAAGGTGCTTTAGGAGAAACTCTGCTCCCCGGCAGGTAACAGTAGCCACCCTCAGCATCACGAAGCCATGAGGAATGAGTGAAGAAAATAACGAGGATACGAAACAAAAAACCAAGTGTCTCATCTTCCCCAGTGCTTGGGAGAAAGCCCTGAACACTTACAGTTTATCAACACCTCAGAGCCCTTTCCAGGGCCTAAAGGGGCTCCAGGAGAGCTGGAGAAGGACTTGGGACAAGGGCTGGAGGGACAGGACCCAGGGAATGGCTTCCCAGTGCCAGAGGGCAGGGATGGATGGGATATTGGGAAGGAATTGTTCCCTGGGAGGGTGGGGAGGCCCAGAGAAGCTGTGGTTGCCTCATCCCTGGAAGTGGCGGGGCTTGGAGCAGCCTGGGACAGTGGGAGGTGTCCCTGCCCATGGCAGGGGGTGGGTTAGGTGACCTTTAAAAACCCCTGCCCCCCCACACCAGTTGTGATTCCATCATTTCAGAGAGCCAACACCTGGAGTCAGCTCACAGTCCCCCACCACAGACACCACAGGAACAGTCCCCAAAGCATTTCAGCTGAAGGGAGGGAAAGAAAACAGCCAGAAGTGGGTTTTGTCCTGATTTATTGCGCTTCCATCAGCGACATTCATTCATTCGTCAGATGCAATTTGCTCATTCCAACAGCATTTGGACAGCATGGAGCAAACTGCCCCCTCAGAGCCCAGCTCAGCCCCTGGGGCTGAACCTGCTGCCCCAAAGAGCTGCTCCTCCCCACAGCATTACCTCCCCTCTCAGCCCACCCACCTCCACTGCTTCACATTCTCCTGATCTCCAAACTTAATTGTCCATACGGAGCTTTGGAATAGTTTTTGTTCCCCAGAGGGAGAAATCCTGAGGGATCAGACAGGGTACAAGGAGCCTGCAGAGACTCCGAGCCACGTTAACTGTTCCTCTCCTGGACGTGGAATAGAGCATGCTCATTAGATAAAAATTACTGGCTGAGTAGCTAAAAGGGATTGATAAAGGCCACGGATCCCCTCTCCAAGAAGGATTGGGTGCAGGATTTATTAGTGCATTGAAATGGCATCGCCAGGCACAGGACGGAGGGACAACGCTCCCAGTGCCGTTACTGGGGGTAAAGCTCCACGATCATCGCGTGTCCCTGGGGACAGAGAGAGAGAAAACATCACAGAAACATGAACAGAGACTCCTTATTACAGCCACAGACCAGGGCTCCCAGGCACGGCCTCAAGAACCTGAGCCACAGCAGCTGGACACGAGCCCAGGGGTGCCCAGGTGGGCAAGAGGCCAAGGGCCCCTGGGCTCTGGGGTGGCAGCAGGGCCAGGGCAGTGCCCGTCCCCTGTGCTGGCACTGCTGGGGCACCTCCAGTGCTGGGGGCAGCTCTGGGCCCCTCCTGACAGGAGAGCCCTGGAGGGGCTGGAGCGTGTCCAGGGCAGGGAACGGAGCTGGGAAGGGGCTGGAGCCCCAGGAGAGGCTGAGGGAGCTGGGAAAGGGGCTCAGCCTGGAGCAAAGGAGGCTCAGGGGGGACCTTGTGGCTCTGCACAAGTCCCTGACAGGAGGGGGCAGCCGGGGGGGTCGGGCTCTGCTCCCAGGGAACAGGGCCAGGACTGAGCAGCGATGGGGGGCAGCCAGAGGTGCCTGAGGGAGCTCTGAACACCCAGCACCCAGAGCTGGTGTAAGCAGACAGGATTGCAGAGTCCCAGCAGGATCAGACCTGCCATTGCTGCCCTCTCCCAAGGGAACACGCTGGAGCACAGCACCCTTACCTGCCCTCCTGCAGCACAGGCAGCGACCAGGCCGTACTGTCCCCCCTCCTTCTTCAGCCTGTGGGCAGCAGTGATGACCAGGCGGCAGCCGGTGGCCCCGAAGGGGTGTCCCAGGGACAGGGAGCCCCCCCAGGTGTTGAACTTGTCCAGGGGAGGGGCTCCAACCTGCAGAGACACAGAGGGACACGCCCCATCACCACCCGGCCATCACTGCTCATCCCACCCAATCCCAACACCAAGCCTACAGCAGCTCAGGATGGCACATCCAGAGGGGATAACAGCACCCCAAAGGTGCTCCTGCTTCACCTGCAGCCCCTCAGGGAAACCCTGCACTGTGCGAGGACCGAGCCCCTCACACTGTTCTTAATTCCCTCCTCTCCGAGGATTGTGGCTCTGGATCTCCACCTCCCACCGACAACGGGAACAGCATCCCAAAGAAATTTCGTTTCCCAAAGAAACTGCGTAAACTGGGATTTGCTAACCCAAGCTCAAGGAGCATCACTGCTCCTCACAGGACAGAGCCAGAGGCTGGCTGTGCAGCACCAGTACGGGCAGCTGTGAGGAGGGAGCCCAGTAACCTCAAAGTTAAACTGAACTGGAGAGAAAAGTGGGTCCAGAGGAGTCCCCAGAGCTGCTCCCAGGGCTGGAGCCCCTCTGCTCTGCAGCCAGGCTGGGAGAGCTGGGGGTGCTCACCTGGAGGAGGCTCCAGGGAGAGCTCAGAGCCCCTTGCAGGGCCTAAAGGGGCTCCAGGAGAGCTGGAGAGGGACTGGGGACAAGGAATGGAGGGACAGGACAAGGAGGAAGATGTCCTGACTGTGCCTTACCTTGGACTTCCTGCCCATGTAGTTCTGTGCAAACCAATCCGAGTCCATGGCTTTCAGGTTAGCCAGGATCTGCCCCTGCAAGGGAGGGGAGGGTGACATTGATAATAACCCAAAGCAGGTGGCTACAGGGAGGCATCCCAGATTTAGAGCACTTACAGCAAAAGCCTCGTGGAACTCGAACACATCGATGTCACTCAGGGTGAGCCCGGCCTTCTCCAGCACTTTGGGAGTGGCATAGGTGGGGCTGAAGGAGGGAGGCCACGCAAGTCTTGCATCAGAGCTTCCTGTCAGCACCATCCCCCTTCTTCCAGAGTCACATCCTTCTCTCTGGGCTCATGGCCCAGCTCTGCCCATCCCTCTCCACGGGAAGCACAGCCCCCAGAGCTATTGCTGAGGTGCCCCAGCAATCCCGGGCTGTTCCTGGCACCGCTGCTCTCCCACCTCCCCTCCCGCTCACACCTCGTGAAGGCCTGAGGAGATGCAACATCTCCTGAGACACTTGCCAAAAACACACCATGGCAAGAGAGGGCTGTTGTGGGAGCAGGGGCTGTGGGGGGACGCTCCCCATCTCCACCTACCCCAGGAGCAGCTGGTCCTTCGGATCCTGGGACACGTACACGAAATCCCTGCGCAGGAAAAGGGCCGTCAGTGCCAGGGAGAGGAGAAGGAAGCGGGAGCAGAGGCCACTGGAGCAGCCCTCTCACCTTAGGTAGGCCTTTGGTTTGTATCCCATGGCCAGGGCCTTCTCCTCGGACATGATCAGGATGGCCGACGCTCCATCGGTCTGGAATGGGCAGGGAGAAGCCGAGTGAGGGCTGAAGGACCCGCACCCCCTGCACACAACGAGCCCCACAGCCCTCGGAAAGAGAGGACCCGACCACCACCAGAGCCTCCAGGACACCCCACCACGATGGGGGCCAAAGGCTGCTGGGCTGAGTGGATGGAGGGACGGGTGATCACTGACGATGCCAGCACACAGGCACAACTGCCCCCGCTTTCACCCAGGACACAGGTGCCTAAAAGCCCTGCTAGGCCTGGGACAAGTTGCTCATCCCAAACACTCAGCTGTCCTCCCAGTTCCATCCCAAAACTGAGAATAATTCCAGGATGACACAAGCCACAGGACAAGAATGGGCACTGTGGGTTTGGCACATCAAATCATGGAATGGTTGGGGTTGGAAGCGACCTTAAATCTCATCCAGTCCCACCCCCCTGCCACAGGCAGGGACACCTCCCACTACCCCAGGTTGCTCTGAGCCTAAAGATTTTAGCTTTTATGTATTCTTCATGTATTTGTAGCTTTGTAGGCTGTTAAATGCCCAGGTATAACTTCCAGTACTTTTCCTGCTTTATTTCCCACAGTGAACAAACATTTATCGACGCATTCCTAAAATACTGCTTAGTCTTGCCTCTCACTTCTCCAAGGACTTTTTATTTTGCACCATGTAATCATAGACATGATAAAGGTAGGGTAGGAGATGGGGAGGAGAGCTCCCACGGGGCAGAACCCAGGGGGGAATTATTTAACCAACTCCTTTATTTGGACAACATTGGCTGGATATTCTAATTGCCCGATCTCGTATTAAATGGTACAAATCTAATTCAGGGTGTGGGTTTTAACCATATTCTGTACCTGAAGCCTTTCAAGGAAAGGTTTGCTTTTATATTGTCATTCTAACATTGTCTGGAAAAAGTTTCTGTTCTATTTCCAGGCATCACAAGCCCCGTCCAGCCTGGCCTTGGGCACTGCCAGGGATCCAGGGGCAGCCACAGCTGCTCTGGGCACCCTGTGCCAGGGCCTGCCCACCCTCCCAGGGAACAATTCCTGCCCAATATCCCATCCAGCCCTGCCCTCTGGCACTGGGAAGGCATTCCCTGTGTCCTGTCCCTACAGAGCTGGGGCTGCCCCTGGATCCCTGGCAGTGCCCAAGGCCAGGTTGGACACTGGGGCTTGGAGCAGCCTGGGACAGTGGGAGGTGTCCCTGCCCGTGGCAGGGGTGACACTGGATGAGATTTAAGGTCACTTCCAACCCAAACCATTCCATGATTCTGTGAAGTTCGGACTTAACCTACTGACTTCAGTTGTACAACGTGACCAATCCCACCCTGGGACAAAATCCCCACATGGGCCTTGGAAGGATTGACCCTCAGGAAGCAGCTACAGAGAAGCAAACGGGTAAGACATCCCAAAACCTCGGGGGTTTCGTTATGGATTTTAAAATGAAACAATCCAATTCCCAAATTCACCAGATCACAACTCAGTTTCCGAGTCACACCTGGAAAATCCCGAAACAGTCGACATTAAAAAGCTCATTCCCACATTATCCCAGCTAGGGGAGGCACAGGGTCAGGCGGACAGCTCTGCCCTCTGGGAACAGGAATTACCAGGAAGGAGGAGTTGGCTGCTGTGACTGTTCCGTGGGGCTTGACAAACGCCGGCTTCAGCTTCCCCATCTGCTCCATGGAGGACGGCCGGATCCCGTTATCTTTGGTAACTGTGTCTTTGCCTGGCGAAGGAAAAAAGTGCAATCCAACTACAAACACCAGCCACACGCAAGAATTTCATCGTCAGGAGTCCAGGGGGGAAAAAAAAAATAATCGGAAAATTGTGGGGTTCGGGACAAGCGTGAGGAGGGGGAAAAGGAAAATCTGTTTGTGGCATCAGGATATTTAACATGGCTAAAAATGGCACTTAAAAATGGAAGCTGCCTCACTTTTCCTCAGAAGACAGCAAAACCAAAGTGCTGCCATCTGTTTAGTGTAAGGAAAAATTACCACATGGGAAAGCCAGTTGAGAAAAGAATTTAAATTTAGGTTAAAAAGCCTAAATGGAGAACTGGGCTTAAATCAGTTTGCATTTATGTGCTGAGTTTGAGGAATAAAGAGCACTGGGAAAACCCAAATATATCCATCTGCAATTATTCAACTGCTAAATAAGCCTGTTAAGGAAAAAGTACCAATTGTATAATAAAGAGCACGTGGAACTGTGGATCTACAAGGAAAGTTTCTCCAGGATACCAACTGGAGTTCCCAAATGAACAGGCATTACAGCAAAGTGTCTCTGCTGGCTCCTGGGGGTGAGGGGGACACCAGGACAGGCCATGGGAAGGGCAGCTTAAAGGTTCTCCCCAAACTGTTCCACCTCCCAGTGAGGAATGTGAGGCCTTGGGAACTGGGACCTGCCACGTTCCAGCTCTTCCCAGCCAGCACCTGCGTTGTCAGACTGGGATTTTATTGGGCTCGTGTTTGTTGTTGATATTCTGGGGTATAAAGGTGGCTTCTCTTGCCTGGCTGGAAGGGCAGGGGGATTCCAGGCCCGACTGTCCTGATTTTCCTTGCTCTGTCACCTCATTAGCGCAGATGTGGGGCGGGCAAGAAAACAATTAGGTATGTAAAGGTATGATAGAGGAGAGGGTTAGATGGGATCTTGGGCAGGAACTCTTCATTGTGAGAGTGGGGAGGGGCTGGGATGGAACTCCCAGAGCAGCCGTGGCTGCCCCTGCATCCCTGGCAGTGTCCAAAGCCAGGCTGGACATTGGGGCTGGGAGCAGCCTGGGACAGTGGGAGGTGTCAGGGATGGAACTGGGTGATCTCTAAGGTCCCTTCCCACCCAAAGCACCCCGTGGTTCTGTGTTTACACACTCAGACATCCCGTTTACCAACACATCCCTCCGCCAGCAGCTTCCCAGGGCCGAGCAGACAGCACAACCCACCCAGAGCCACGGAACTCCCTGGAGCTGCCCCCAGCAGGGGCACACGGGCACTGTCACCTGGCACTTTGAAGGGCACCACGTCCTGCAGCAGCCCCTCGTCCTGGGCTCTCTTGGCCAGCGTGTGGGAGCGCAGCGCGTACTCGTCCTGCTCCAGGCGGGAGACGCCGAAGGCGGCGGCCAGGCGGTCGGCAGAGTGCCCCATGGTCTCGCTGGTGGAGAACTCTGCCACAGCTGGGAGCTGCCACCGGCCAGGGAAAGTCAGCACAGGTGAAACAAACCCTCCTGGGAGCACGCGGAGCTGAGCCCCACGGTCAGAGGGAGCCCCTTCCCTTCGTTAATTCAGAGCTACCCAATTAACACACGGCAACCAGAACAGAACAGGCTGAGTCAGATGTGTCAGAGGAACCAGCCCTTTCCAAGGTTTTGGGAAAAATGAGGTCCAGGCTGCTGCTGAGCAGCTGCCTGTGCATTTAACAGGGAATCCACGACAAAAGGTGACCAGGCCTTTTGGGTTCAGCTGATAGAACACATCCTGGGACCTCAAAACTCCTTGTCAGACACCCCCTCATCCAAAAGCAGAGCCCAGAGGTGATTCTGGCTTAGTTTTTGTTCTTGCAGCAGCATGCAGGAAATCCCTGGGTGCATTCAAGCCCGAAATTTTCATATCTTATGTGGATTTGGGGTGTCAGCTCTGCCATACTTAACGTGGGCCTCGCTGCCTCACACTACAGGGAATGACATGGATGCAGTTTCCTTGTGAAGAGCTCGGGGTGGGAAGGAGGGAAGTGCTGCCCCTTTCCATCCTCACCACGTTGCAATTCACCCCCCTATGGCCCCCAGGACAGAGCAGTGGCTCACTCTGCTCCTGACATGGCCCTGTGGATGCTTTTCAGGGGAGCTGAGCACATCCAGCCCCTGGCAGGATTTGGCCAGGAGCAGGAATCAAAAGGCACATTTAAGATGCATTAATTGAACAACAATTACACTCATATACTGAGGATATTCCTGTCTAATGCTAAGGGGGTTAGGTCTATTATCCAGCAAAATTCCTCTGACCCTAGAATTCTTCTGACATTTCAGAATAACTTTTATATTTATGGGAAAAAAACTTCAATTTCTGTCATCTGCAGCACACTTTGTCCAGGAGCTGCAGAAGGTTTTGCACGAAGTTGCGTTTACTGAAGATGAACAGGTGGGAAGAAAAAGCAGAGTCACAAATGCTGTGAGATGCATTAATCAGTGTTTTAACCCAAAGCAGAGGACACAGATCGATCATGGTGAATCCCAGGAGTCACCTCACCCATCTTAAATCCTAAATTTAGGAGTTAAAAAAATGACCTGTTCACACCTTCTACACCAGTTTCCTAAATATCTAAATGCCTGACAAACAAAAATACCTCGGGAGCAAAGTAGTCAGGGCGAATTTTGGAAATGAGGGAGAGCTTCTGGCCCAGGGTCTTGGCTCGGTTCAGAGTCAGGAGCGTCTTCCTCATCTTCCTGCTGTGGCGGATGGGGACGTCGGACATGAGCTCCACGCCGCCGGCCACCACCACGTCGCACTGCCCGGCCGCGATCATCCCCACGCCTGCAACCAGAGGCACTCCCAGGGGCGCTGCCAGAGCAGGGCCACTCACCCCGACAGAGCCTGGGCACTGCTGCACTCCAGCTCCTGCTCCAGCCCTGCCCTGGGCACTGCTGCACTCCAGCTCCTGCTCCAGCCCTGCCCTGGGCCAGGTCACACAGCGTGAGCTTCTGTCGCTCGGCTCGCGCTCGTCCTCGTCACACCGAGCAGGGAGGGAAGGGCAGCCCCGGCACTTTGGGCTGGGTCTGCAGTTTTTAGTCCCTGTTTTAGGCTAAGCCAAATATAAAAGTCTTTTGGTCGCCAGGGTCAGTCTTTACCTCCCACACAAACACGGACGCTGGGCAGAGATGCTGCTGCAGGCCTACAGCAGACACTCAGTTCACGTCGTATTTTGTTGGTTAAAAAACTTCCACAGAATCCCTGAGGTTGGGAAAGCCCTCCCAGAGCATCGAGTCCAAGCTGTGCCTGATCCCCACCTTGTCCCCAGCCCAGGACACTCAGTGCCACATCCAGGAATTCCTTGGACACCTCCAGGGATGGGGACTCCAAACCTCCCTGGGCAGCCCCTGCCAAGGCCTGACCACCCTTCCCAGGCAGAAATTCCTGCTGCTGTCCACCCTGAGCCTNGTCCCTGTTCCCTGGGAGCAGAGCCCGACCCCCCCCGGCTGCCCCCTCCTGTCAGGGAGTTGTGCAGAGCCACAAGGTCCCCCCTGAGCCTCCTTTTCTCCAGGCTAAACAACTCCACTTTTCCTTCCATTCCAGCATTTCTTCAGTCGGTTTTTTACATTCACAAGCAGTGCAAGTTGAATAAGGGCTGTAAAAGAATTCCCAAGCTCCTTCTCAACCCCACAGCTTGTTCTTCCAGCCCCCATACCTGTGGTCATGGCCTGGTTTGAGGAAATACAGGCCATGGTGACGGTGTGGGCCGGAGTTTTGTCGGAGAACCCCGCTCCCAAGGCAGCCTGCAACAACACAGAGTGGCTGTTAAACCCACAGCTTCTGCTCCCAGGCCAGAGCTGCCCCTGCCCAGCACACCTTGCCAGGTGCAGCTGAAGACAACAAGAGGGAGTTTTCCTCCAGTTAATTATGGCAGCAGCTCTTCCCCTCCCCAGACTCTGGAGCAGGAGCTGAGGCCGCTGCCGAGGCTCTCGGCCACGTTGAGAACAGTCACTGCCCCTTCACTTTTTTTAATAAAGAGACAAACTAATCACACCCCTTACATTTAAAAAAACACATCAAATGAGCCTCCAACTACTCGACATCATCTTTGCTTCACCTTACTGGCACAGGCAACATGTGAATGGGGTGATTCAGCACAAGGCGCTGCGGCTTCACAGAGAGCAGCAAACTGCAGAGCAGTGACTCATCTGAGCAGCCCAGAGCAGCTCCCAGAGACCTTCCCTACTTGGGACGTGGCCAACTAGTTGAAAGTTCAGCAGTTGTTCCCAAGTTAAAATTACCCTGCAGCCCCATCTGACCGGCAGGTGACCAAAGCCAGGCCTTGCGTTCACGAGGCTGAGGCACTTCCCCAGTGACAGGGAGCCCAGGTTACATCATGGATTTATCCAGGTGCAGAGCACAGCAGAGGCTCCAGGTCAGCAAAGATCAGGCTGCCTGTCACATGACTCCAGAGGCTCAGCTGCTCTGTGGATAATACAGGAATTGTGTTTTCTGGCTGGTGGAACAAAGGGCAGCAAAGCTGCTCCGCCAAAAATCCTGCGAGCGCTGTGTCTGACCGGCCAACTCAAATAAATAAATAAGAACCACAACAAAGCAAACCCTCACAGCACACTCTGCTCCTCCCCAGGACACTGGGCAAGGCAGTGTTCAAGTCCAACTGGTATTTGGGAGCTGAGGGATCAGCAATCCTTAACAAAAGCTTCCCTTGCAGGGAAGAGTCAAGCAGAGGCTTCACAGCACTGAAATATGAAAATCTGATAAAAAATCATGCTGAATGAAATCTAGGGCAGATTTCAACAGGAGGCACAGAATCACAAAACCATTTTCCTTAGAATCCCAGGCACTCATTTAACAGACAATACTACACAACTACTTCATACTCTCAAATCCTATTGAAACAAATGATAACACTGGGAATTCATTTTCAGCAAGTATTTGTCATCTCCAGAGCAGTTGCAGAAATCAGACTCCCAGGGAAACGCTGCACAGAACCCACCTCTCTGGCAACATTACTCGTTTTCACCTCCTGGATAACTGTGCCATAAACGATGTAATCAACAACATCCCGTGGGACGCTGGTCCGGGTCAGCAGGCCCCTGAGGAGAGGATCAGAGCAGAGGGAATTTGCATCACATAAGCAATAACCTCTCCAACATCCTCCTCCTGCCAGCTTGGCTGGAGAACAAGGCAACAACAGAGCCACAGCTTCTGTCCCCAGCTCAGAAGAAATCCCATGTGCATGTGGGCCTGTGGGAAGTGTGGCTGATTATGGGCTGCAAACAGTCATGGTGATAATTTCACTATAAATTATTACAGAACTTCATTAAAGCAACTACTTTATAACCCCCCCCACCCCTCCTTCCACAAAACAGTTCACAGAATCATCAAATCCCAGAATGGTCTGGGTGGGAAGGGACCTCAAAGCCCATCCAGGGCCACCCCTGCCATGGCAGGGACACCTCCCACTGTCCCAGGCTGCTCCCAGCCCCAATGTCCAGCCTGGCCTTGGACACTTCCAGGGACAGGCAGCCATCTCCAGGCTTCTCCAAGCCTTTTCTCTTCTCCACAGCACTTTGCTCTGCCTCTCAACAAAACAAACCCACTGCTAATGGCCTTCAGAACAGAAGGGACAGGCAGGGTGACAGAATTTGCTCAGTATCCTTGTTGTCACACGGTTCTCTCTGTGTTGCCCAGGTTGCTTTTCCCACCTGCTGTAAGCACACCTCAACAGCAGCTCTGATCTCTGTGTTTGGAAAACCAGAGCTGTGAATCAAATTCACTACAATTTGTCACCACCACCACCATCTCTTTGCACCAACACAAACCTATTGAAAACCCCAACAACAACACAAACCCCGCTGCTGTGGAGGGAGGCCAGGAAAAATAAAGCACCTGAGCTGTTCAGAGCCTTGGCTTTGCAACCCTGAAACCTCTGCAGTTTAACAAGAATTCTGAGCCCTTCCAATGTTCCATTTACTTACTGCAGTGCTGCTCTGGCTAAGTCATGTGGCATCAGATCAGCATACCTGGAAGGGGAAGAGGAGAGAAAGAAACTCAGAGGTGTGAGGAATCAGTACAGAATACTCAGTACAGAACTCTCCTGTGAGCACGGAGCAGCAGCAAGAACTGGGGATGGAGCAGAAATGCTCCACTGCGCTTCTGAGCAAACATTTCAAGGAATCACAGATTGGTTTGGGTTGGAAGAGACACTAAATCCCATCCCATCCCACCCCTGCCATGGCAGGGACACCTCCCACCGTCCCAGGCTGCTCCCAGCCCCATCCAGCCTGGCCTTGGGCACTGCCAGGGATCCAGGGGCAGCCCCAGCTGCTCTGGGCACCCTGTGCCAGGGCCTGCCCACCCTCCCAGGGAACAATTCCTGCCCAATATCCCATCCATCCCTGCCCTCTGGCACGGGGAAGCCATTCCCTGGGTCCTGTCCCTCCATCCTTTGTCCCCAGTCCCTCTCCAGCTCTCCTGGAGCCCCTTTAGGCCCTGGAAGGGGCTCTGAGCTCTCCCTGGAGCCTTCTCTTCTCCAGGTGAGCACCCCCAGCTACACTGGCCTGGCTGCAGAGCAGAGGGGCTCCAATCACTGCACTAAACCCACAGAAAAGTGATTGGATAAAGAAATCCCTTCTCCATCCTAAGGGTCAGATGTGGTCCTGGTTCAGCTGTGGATTTGGTGGCACAACAATCCAGGAGGAAGAGCCTGCAGCAGATCCTTGGCCCCTGTCCTGCCAGTTTTGTCAAACTTGTTGCTTCATCTGCTGTAGATTCACCAACAGCTTCCTCTAGACATGCTCCACAAACCCTTACTCTTCCCAGAATCCATACACATGGATAACCTTCTTCAAACCACATTTTTGCACCAGATCAGCTGGAATAACTGCAGCAGCCCAACTCACTGCCCCTCCAGAGCCTTTAGGCCCAGGAATAGCTCCCCTGAAATGAATAAGTGAGGTTTTTCACAGAAAGAGCTGGGTATTAACCACATCAGGTGGTGTTTTCTGTATTTCACTCCTCTTTGATACTCACGAGGTGCCAGACTGCAGAAAGGGGATGCGGACACCCTCCACCACCACTACATTCTTCACCCCAGTTTTGCCCAAGGTCTTCTTAGTCTTGGGCTGGGCTGTGAAGGGAGAAGTGATGGTGATAAGAATATCAGCAGTTTTAATATAGAACCTGCAAAAAACTTCTAGAAAACAAGGGAAATTGTCCTCTTTTGGTGCATAAGTGAAAGGCAGGGAAGGTAGGACACCTGAGCTGGAATTTTGGAATCGTGGAATGGTTTGGGTGGGAAGGGACCTTAAAGCTCATCCAGTGCCACCCCCTGCCATGGGCAGGGACACCTTTCACTATCCCAGGGTGCTCCAAGCTCCATCCAACCGGGCCTGGAACACTTCCAGGGGTGGGGCCTGTGCCTCATCACCCTCACAGCCAAAAATTTCTTCCTAATGGGAAGAAATTCTCTCCCCAGTGGGAGAGGTTCAAGGCAAGGGATGTCATGATCCAGCATTGTTCAACAGACCAGTGCCAGGACAGAACTCCAGCACTGCCTGGGGATTCCTTCAGGCTCTTCCCAAAGCCCAGGGGATGACAGGGAGCTGCTGTCCAGGCCTGTTCCCAAAATCCCAAAGCCTGAGTCACCTGAGCAACCCCCACAGTGAACCCCAGAGCAGGAATCACCACAACCACTCACTGTGGACTATGACTAAAAACTGGGAATGGCTGCTGGGAGACAGAGGCAGACTGGGAATGGCTGCTGGGAGCCAGGGCAGCTGAAGGATGAGAGGACTCTGCTGCAAACCCTGGTTTGCCTGATGTTTTCCTTGTTTGCAGCTTTCAGGAACACCTGAACTAAGGCACTCTGCGCCATTTCTAGGATTTAAGTGGAACAAGACTCTGGGAAAGGGAGGCAGCTTCCAAAACAACCATGTCTAGCACAGACCCACTGAAATTCCTGGTTTTCTCTTTACCTGCGGCTTGGAACTGGGAGGAGCAGCTGAGCGATCGAGCAACTGGAAAACGAGGAAGGGAAAAAAAGCCAAAAAAATGTCAGAAACAGTTCTGGTCTCCGTAAGAAGAGTTAAAAATGCAAATAATGTCACTGTAAGACGCCTGAACACCTGTGGGGTGTCGGGGGGTTTACTCTGTTCAGAAACTTGACACAGTTTCTGCTGTTAACTCAAGACTCCTCCCCACCCAATGTGAGAAGGGACGCGCACGGCAACAATGTAATTAGGGATTAAAAACAAACATTGTCAGCCTTTTAACGGTGAGGACGGGGCAGATTCAGATCCCAGCATCCCTTTCAAACCCAACACTTCAACCAGAAGTTTATGACCACCCACCCATGAAAGTTAAAGATACTCACGGGCCCCGGCAGCCCAGGCTGAGGACACGGGGAGGTTGCGCAGGGCGGAGCTCAGCATGGAACTCATTTTGGAATCTGGGGAAAGGCTGATGTCAGTCCAGGCTGCTCTATCCGGAACAACCCCAAGGGAAGCGACCTGCCTGCCTCACACAGAGCCAAAAAGGTGAGGAGCAGACACTCCAAGGGCAGCAGCAGCAGCACAGGGAATCACTTCCCACCACGCTCCGTGAGCGAATCCGACCAGGAGGAGCCTGGCTCGTGACTGGGGCTGCAAATGTGCCTGTGAATAAATACTGCCCAGTGAGCTTCTCAACTCCCTCCCAGGAGCCGCTCCACCACTTCCCACTGGAAAATTGTCCCAGTGCCCAGGCAGCCTTGCTGCCAGCAGCGCCTCCTGACGCGGTGTCCTTGGCACCCCTTCCCACCCCTGCCCCTCGTTAAGCCCCGGTGTCAGCCTGAGGAACTCCTGCTGTGCATCCCCACGGCAAACGGAGCACGTTCATGTCCTCCACCCCCAAAAATCCCTCTGCAGCTTTCCCAAAGCTCATTCTAAATTCGGGTTTCCCTCTCAACAAATCCTCATCTGCAGATTTTATTGCCCAGGGCTCAGAATGGTCCTCACAGCTCCAGGTCTTTGGCTGATCCATGCTAACATTCCTCTCCCTCTGTCACACTTCGGGGGGTTCAAATCCCAGCACTTTCTCCCCCAAACACAAAATTTTCCTATGGAGGGGCACAGGAACACCCACAGTCCCAAACCCAGCCCTGTGCAGCTCCACAAAAGTCAGCACAAGCTGCCAGTCACCCCCTTTGACACCTCCCAGCTGCAGCTCCACACCTGGAACGTGCAGCATTCCTCCCTTCCCAGCCCACAAAGCAGACCCAGGCTCCTCCTGTCAACAAAGCTCCTGAAAACAGACCTTCCCAAGGCACCTGTGCCGAGCTCCCTCCCCACACCTGATTGAGGCT
>VXAD01003724.1:0-16326 GCA_013399195.1 Dicrurus megarhynchus | reverse complement strand
ACCGCCACCGCCCGCTCCGCAGCCCCTCCCCGGCCTCCCCCGCAATCCGCTCCCGCTCGGCACGGATTGAAAACACCCGAGACAGCGCGGAAAGCGGAGGAGAAGGAAGCAGCAGCGTGCTGGCGGCGGTGAAGCGCGCGGGCAGCGCGGCGGACGGTCGCGGGCGGAGCGGCGTGGGCGGGGCAGGCGCGGTCAGGCCCCCGGCGGCCTCTCCCTCATTCGACCTCGGCGNAGGGCGAGGGGGACACTGAGGGTGCGAGGGGCAGGGTGGCGCTGACGGAGCACTGAGGGCTCGGGGAGGGGGTACTGAGAGGTGGGGAAACACCGCCAGGGCAGTAAGTGGGCGAGGACTGGGGTGGCATTGAGGAGATGAGGAACAGGTTTCACAAAGAGGGTCTCTTGGTGCTGTGGCAGGGGGTGGGGGGTGTCCGGGTGTCTCGGAGGGCTCTTCAGGTGGTGTGGCCGTGGGGACTGTGAGAAACGGGGCGTTCCCAGGGAAGGGGCTGTGAGGACCGGGACTGGGACTGGGGGATCCCCGGGGGAGCTGTGGGGTGGGAGGTGCCCCCACGTGTGTCTGTGCCCCTTGCGAGGGGTTTGTGCCCATGGCCTGTGAGTCACCCAGGGGGATCCCTGGCAGGTCCCAAACATCCCCCCCCCAAGGTTTCCCTAGTGCAGGGTCTGTCCCCCACCATGTCCTGGGGTCTCTGGGAGGGTGTGCCCCCGTGGGGGACATTCTGCCGTGCCAGTCCTTGCACGTGGACACCCTGTGGGGAATCTCTGTGCAGCTCCGGCTGGTTCTTGTGACCTGGCGTTGGGGGTGGGGGGGGACACACACCCTCCGGTCAGGATGATCCCTGCACGTGAGCTAATCCACAGGGAGAGAGTGTCCTTGTGCCCTGACACATGTGCCTGTCCCCAGTGCCCTGTGTGCCTGCTTGGAAAGGAGAGGGTGTCCCCGTGTCCTTGGGTCATGGGATCCTGTGGCTGCCCTCCGGGCACGCAGGTGTATCCATGGGAAGGGGTATCCCTGTGTGTCTGCCCAGGCCTGTCAGTGTCTCCAGGTGCTCCATGGTCTCTCGGCTGAGAGAACCGGGATTCTTCAGCCTGGAGAAGAGGAGGCTCTGGGGAGAACTTAAGAGCCCCTTCTAGTGCCTAAAGGGGCTGTAGGAGAGCTGGAGAGGGACTGGGGACAAGGCCTGAAGGGACAGGACACAGGGAATGGCTTCCCAGTGCCAGAGGGCAGGGATGGATGGGATCTTAGGCAGGAATTGTTCCCTGGGAGGGTGGGCAGGCCCTGGCACAGGGTGCCCAGAGCAGCTGGGGCTGCCCCTGGATCCCTGGCAGTGCCCAAGGCCAGGTTGGATGGGGCTTGGAGCAGCCTGGGACAGTGGGAGGTGTCCCTGCCCATGGCAGGGGTGGCACTGGATGGGCTTTTATGTCCCTTCCCACTTACACCATCCTGGGATTCAATGATTCCATGATTTTGTGCAAAGCATCTCCCCTGCCAGCTCGGGCAGGGCTGTGGCTCTCTCCTTTTCACAGAGCTGGCTTGGTGCTTCCTGGCTACCAAGGCAGGGAGTCCCCAGGAGCCCTGGGAAGGCCAAAGGGCCTGGCTGGGAAGCACTGGAAACCTCGTATTTGAGCACTTTGAAGGGCCTCAGAGTCTGCTATTGATGTTGACTCAAAATCCAGCTGCGTTTCGTTTAAACCCAAACCTGGGCTCGGCAGTGCAAGGTTCGGAGCTGGACTCAGTGCTCTGAGAGGTCTTTTCCAACGTGAGTAATTCCGTATTCCTGGGATCACAGCTGTGTTACGTGCAGCCTTGCAGCAGGTTTGTACGTGACAGGGTGCTGCAGTCACTAATGAGGAGACTTGTGGCAACTCCTGGGAGTTCTCAGGCTCTTGCTGTTGGAATTCTTGTTCTGCCTGGTAAAACTCTTCACAACAAACAGCCCTGGAGCTGCTCCGAGGACGCTGTCACTGTTCATAATTAATACCCTTGTTCTGCCTTGCAAAGTGTTTGGGAAGTGGATGCAAAGCTCTCCAGGGCAGCCCAGAGGCAGGGAGCAGACAGGAGCCAGGTGAGCTCCAGGGCTGGCTGTACCTGCTGGGCCACGTCCGTGTGCCGGCAGGTTCCCGGAGTGGATTGGGAAGCTCAGTTTGCCGGGAGTTTCCCATCTCACGGGTCACAGCTCCGTGCTCAGCTCACAGGGACAGCTCAGGTGGCCTGAGCTTCATCCCGTCCCTCCTGCTGGGGCTTGGGGTGCTCCAGGACTGGAAAAAGGCTTTTTCCCTGAGCCATCAGCCATGGAGGCCGTTCCCAGTTCAAGCGGTGTGCCGCGTCCGGGTGAGTGGAAAGGTGGGAAGGGGCTGGGCAGGGAAGCAGCTGAGGTAGTAACAGGGAAAAGAGAAAGTGGGAAGGAGCAGGCCGGGCTGTGGGATGGGGTGTTGTCCATTCTCTGGTGCATCCAAGTCCTTGGCAAAGTCCTGAGAGCACCTGAAGTGTTGGTGTCCTGGTGTTGGACAGTCTTTGAGCTGGAGTGAGTGGAGGAGTGAGACGGGAATCGATTTTCAAGCTTTAGCTCTGGAATGAATGGTAGGACGTGCTGGAAGCGTGCAGCTGGGCTGCTGCTCCCTGCAGCATTTTGGAGGATTTTTCTGGCTCCGGTCTTGGCACGTTCCCATTGCAGTGCTGAAGGGATCAACGCCTAAAGCAGATGTGCAGGGACCGGGACTGAGGAGCTGCTTTCATTTCATGGCAAAACATGTTTTCACAAATATTCTGGCCTTAAAGTAAACCACTGTCAGGCTGCAGAAACCTCACTGCCGTGTTAACCCAGCTGTTACACTGCTGACAGCACCTCTCCCCAAAGAGTTTACCTTCAAATGGAGTGAGATTTGTCCGCTCATGCCCTTGATTTATTTTTTCCCTACTTCATCTCTTCTGTTTTGTGAGAATGGAAAGGAAGAGTGGAATTCAAGGCTGAAGGTTTTCATGGAAAGAATCTGTTTGGGAACTGATATGGAAAAGGAAAGGCATGTAAAGAGCAAAAAAACATGGAATCCCAGACTGGTTTGGCTGGGAGGGATCTTAAAGCTCATCTTGTTCCACACCCTTGCCATGGGCAGGGACACCTTCCACCATCCCAGCTTGCTCCAAGGATTGAATGAATGAGTTCAGGGAAGTAGTTCAGCCCTTGCCTTCTCTTTAAAGAGGCTGTGTGGCTTTTACTGGGTTAAAATACTGCTGTTAAATGTGCATGGCATTCTGCTGGGCAGCATCTCTCACCAGAGGAGTTGTTGTCAGCCCACACTTGGTTTGTGGGAATTGAATGTTGGTACTTATTTTCGGGAGTACCTGACTTGAGCACAAAAAAAGTTTTGGGAAATTATTGTTGGATGCAGCAATCACATGTGGGTGTTAAATATTGCTTTGGAGTGGGAACTAGTTCACTCTTTGTTTATAAAATGCTGCTGTGGGCACATGACACACACCTGCACCCCAGACCTGTTTGCTGGGACAGCCTGGCACTGGATTCCCGTCCCCACGGCATCACACCACATATCCTGGGCTCAGGAATGGGAGCAAAGGTCAGTCCCTACTGCCAGCACCCCAGACAAGGTGGAAATGAGGCCAAAGTGCAGCGGGGCCCCAGCCCTGAGCCCGTGTCACGAGGCTGTGGCAGGGGGAGACACCTGTTGGGGAGGCACAGTTTGCAGTTTATTCTCCTGGTATTGGATTATTCTCCCTTCTTGCTGCTGGGAGTGGGAATGTTTCATTCCTAAAGGTTTTATCAGTGTTGAGCAGCACCTTCCCGTGGCTAATTGGCCGTGTGCCAGCTGGTAGATACATGTGGAGTAACACTTTTACTGGAATTCAGACTGAAAGCAGCTTTGGCAGGGATTCAGCCTGGATCTGAGTTAGGGGATCCTCGGGGTCAAGAGCAAGGTCGCTTGAATGGAGCTGGGATTCATTCATGTGCTGAGAGATCATGGGGCCAAACACAATTTCTGAGCAGAAAAAGGAGATTTGCGAGTCAGAAACTTGTGGGCAGAACTTGTTCATCCCATGGTCTGAGTTTGCTGAGGGCTCTGTAACAAGACACATTCATGTGCTTTGTATGTCATTAGCAGAGGTGGATCCAAGAGCTGGAGAGGGACCCTGGACAAGGGCCTGGAGGGACAGGACACAGGGAATGGCTTCCCACTGCCAGATGGGATATTGGGCAGGAATTGTTCCCTGGGAGGGTGGGCAGGCCCTGGCCCAGGGTGCCCAGAGCAGCTGGGGCTGCCCCTGGATCCCTGGCAGTGCCCAAGGCCAGGCTGGACACTGGGGCTGGGAGCAGCCTGGGACAGTGGGAGGTGTCCCTGCCCATGGCAGGGGTGGCACTGGATGGGTTTTAAGGTCCCTTCCCACCCAAACCAATCTGCGATTCTGAGTATTTTGTTGATAGATAGAGGCAAGAATAAATATTTTGTGAGCCCTTTGTGGCCCTGCAGTTGTGCCCCCTGAGGTCTGTATGGTCACACTTGGGCTGGCCCCATTTGCTGGCACCAGCGTGTGTTTTTACAGAAATACCCTGGACAGTTGTGTTTGCTTTGCAGGGAAATCACCTTGAAGCTCCCCTAAGTGCAGGAAGGTCCCTGGTTTAGCATGTGGAGAGGTTGGAATGAGGATAATAAAGGCAAACCTCCCTGTGCCACCTGCTCCATCCCTTGTCAGCTGGTTGGGAAGAAGGATTTCATTTTTGCTGCTCTCAGTTGGGCACTGCTGGCGCTGCCGTGTGGGGTCTGTGCTGGGAAGGTCACTGCAGTGGTGTGACCGCTGGACTCTGGTGGGGGCACAGGTCAGGCCGTGAGGGGAGGGACTGGCTCGTGCCCAGGGTTTTCCAAAAGCTGCCCTTGGCGGGCGAGGGGAGCTGGGACAGAGTTAGGCTGAGACTGCTGAGAATTCCTTTAACACCTGTAACTTCTTTTCCTTAGGTTATGCCTGCCGTAACATCTCCACCTCCAGTGCCCTCCAGAGTAAGTGTGAAGCCTTTCTATAAATCCATTTTTTCCTTAAAATCCCTGGAGCAGGAGCTGACCCCACCCTGGTGTTTGTTTGCAGACAGAACCCACGTCAGCTGTGATATCAAAGGGGATGTCGCTGTCGTGCGCTTCAACACACCAAATTCCAAGGTATTGAAAATTCCCATTTAAGGCTAAGAGCTTTTTTAACCTGCAGACTTACAAAGTTGGGAGCAAAGGAGAAATAGGAAAAGGAGATCTTAGGATTTTAATGAGACATCTGGAGATGCCTCTTGGAGAACTTTGTTTGTGTTAAGCTAATTTTTCTCTCTCCCAGGCACTTATTAAGGTCTTGTTAAGTTCCAAATCTTAAAGAAATCTTAAAAAAAATCTAAATCCTATTAAATTCTTGGATTAAAGGTGGTTAAAGAGAGTGTCTATACTTCAGAGCTTCGGAATCCACAAATGCTTGCAATTCTATTATCATGAATACAATGTAAATAGAACTAATTCTCATTTTTTAGGTCAATACAGCTGCAGTTGTTCAGGTATCAGGAGGCAGGAACTCTGTAAATGACATCTCAGGAATACATCTAAAAATGCATTTTGGAGTCTCATAACCAGTGGTGAATTTCAGATGTCATCTCACAGATGGAAATGCTCTCTATGAAGCGATGGTAGAGCTTGCAGTAAAAAACTGGCTTTTAAAGCTAAGCAGCTGAGCTGCTCTGATGATATACACGATAAAAAGATTGAACTACTACTGCTATGAAAAATCTTATCATAATTGTAGCAGACCAGAAGGGTTTTTTGATATACTCCTTCCTTTGGAGGAGCAACAGCAGTCTTGGGTTTGAAATATCCTATTTTCCATGAGGATTTTGGTGGTTCCTGAGGAACCCAGGCTGGATTTGTCCTGCTTGTTGCAGCCTTTCAGTAAATCTGGAGGGGTGTCATCAGCCTGGTCTGGGGAAGGTGTCCCTGCTCATTGCAGGGGGTTGCATGAGATGACCTTGAAAGGTCCCTTCCATCCCAAACCATTCTGTGATTCTATGATTGTGTAGAAAAAAAAACATTTACAAGTTCATGAAATCAGTGTTTGGGGCCACAAACCCACCGGTGGGGAGGTTAAGGAGGAACTTCCTGACTAAAGATGACGTGCTGCAGGGTTTTATCCTGGAGTGGGCTCTGTGCTAGGACAAGGCTGAAGTAACTTGCAGCAGACCTGGGCTCCAGCTGAGCTCCTGCTGATGGTGCTGCTTTGCTCCCAGGTGAACACCCTGTCCAAGCAGCTGAGTGCAGAGTTCACCGACGTCATGAACGAGATCTGGGCCAACGAGGCTGTGAAGAGCGCCGTGCTCATCTCCTCCAAGCCGGGCTCTTTCATTGCTGGAGCAGATCTCAAGTAAGCACAGGGCCTCAGGAGCTGATGGAGCTGTCCCTGAAATCCAGCAGTTTGTCCCTGACATCTCCCCAGGGTGCGGCACAGGCCGGGAGGGAAATCCACGTGCTCGGGATGCCAAAGTTGCTGGAATGAAGTGAGGAGCTCGGCAAAGAGGGACGTGGCGAGTCCTTAAACCCCTCCGGGCTGTGGCACTTGGTCACTCCTTCCTGTGTGCGGGGGGTGCAGCCAAGGAAACGCATCCTAGCTCTGGGCTGGGCATTGTCCTTCAGTCTGGGCTACAACAAGAGTGGATAATTCACATGCAGGACTCGTTTAAGCTGGGTTGGAGTGCCTGGCAGCCTTCCAGCCTGGCCCCTTGCTTGGGCAGGGTTTGGCATTCTGCCCTGTGCTGAGCAGCCTCCCAGGCTCTCTGGGTAACTTTTCCAGGGTGTGGGATGATCCTGTGAGTGCCCACTGGGACCTGCAATGCCATTGGCTCCTAGTGCTGACACTGACAGGACAGAAAAGTTGCTTAAAGACTTTAAAAGCCAGGAAGCTCTGAGGAAAGAAGGTAACTTACAAATAGACCCTCCAAAACCGTGTTACATTTTTGGCTGGCCTTGTCCGGGGACAGAGACTCGTTCCCTGTGCAGGAGGGAAGGAGGTGAGCAGAGCAAAGGCCAGGCTGTGCTTAAGAGGTGTCTCCTGGCCTCAGCACCTCCAGCCTCCCAAATTGCTCCTGCCTGGCACAGGCTGCAAGCCTCCAGGAGAATAATTGGCACAGGGAGTCTCTAATTGGCAGTGTGGCACCAGAGCACTGGCCATCTGCTCCTCTAAAGAGTGATCCTGGGCTCTTTCCTCCACCCTTCCTGGCAAGTACTTTGAGGCTTCCTATGACCCTTCCTCCTCTCCCAAAGGCTTCCAGAGCCCTGGCACAAGGGATCCCACTCAGTGCCTCAGGCACAGCCCATGTCAGCGTGCAGGGCCTGACCCTGCTGGGTTTGGTCTCCCTGTGTTGTCTGATCCAAAACTGGGGCCTGAGCAGCTCTTGCCTGCCTGTCAGGCACTGGAGATTGTGGGAAAACAGGGACAAACTCGTTAAAACCTCTCATTTTCCTGCTGTTTTGTTGGTGTTTTTCCCGTCCTGATCACCTCTCTCCTCCCCTCAGCATGCTTGAAGCCTGCAAGACTGCTCAGGAAGTGACTCAGCTCTCTCAGGACGGACAGAAGATGCTGGAAAAGATTGAGCACTCTCCAAAGCCCATCGTTGCTGCCATCAGTGGCAGCTGCCTGGGAGGAGGGCTGGAGGTACTGGACAATCCCAGGGCTCACAGCAGGAGTGGGAGCTGACACTGCTGGTTCTCTGATTATCCAAATGCTGCCGGCAGGACTGGTACTGCGAGAGGGGTTTGGGAGCTGATGAGGGCTCATTACATCATGTAAATGAGCTTGTGGCAAGTTAATGGCTTGGTTGTGCTTCAGGGCTCTGCCATGTGAGTTCTGCTGCTGCTGTGGAAAGAGAGCAAATCAAATCTAAACCTGTGTGAGCCAGGCTAATATTTAGATGAGTGTCCCAGGGAAAACCGGCTGTTTCCAGCAGGCCTTGGAGCTGCAGCAATGCTGCTGGCAGAGTTCAGCCTGGAAATTGCTGCTTTTCAGATGAAGTGAGTTTTGTATCCCAGCAACTTCCATTCTTTATAGGGCTGCTGTGAGAGGGGTGAGTGTGGGGACCCGGCCAGGCTCCACCCTGCCGGCAGCTCCGCTCCGGCACCTTGGCTGGATCTTCTGCCTTGTAACCTCCATCTAGGATTTTGTAAACTGGAGGGCTCTGCTCATTCCTGGAGCAGAGATGTTACTAAAGCAGTGTAATCTTGGAATGGAGTCTCTCCAGTTTGTACTGATTTCCCAAGCAGTCACAGCGTTTTACACCCACTGTGTTGACTCATCTGGACTTGGCAATCCAGGGATAAACCAGGAATCATGGCTGATCCGTAGATGGGACTGTGCTCTTGGTGTGGTTAATTAATTAAGCCCTTGATGGTCTAGGTGAGATTTAAAATCAGCTTGTGAATTTGATGTTCATCTCATACCTGCTTGCTGTCATCCCCCAGAAGAAGCCATCAGTGAGCACAGAGGGAATTTGGGCAGTTGGGTTAAGGAATTGGGGCAGGGTCATGAGGAGAGCTGAGGCAGTGTGTGGGAGAGCTGTGTGATGGATGCCCAGTTCTCCTGTGGTCTTTCATAGGGAATCTTTTCCTTGTCTCTTCCTTTTTTTAAGGTTGCCATTGCCTGTCACTACAGAGTAGCAACAAAGGACAAGAAAACAGTCCTGGGAACACCTGAAGTGTTGCTGGGTCTCCTGCCCGGAGCAGGGGGTACTCAGAGACTGCCAAAGATGGTGAGTAAGAGGACAACTTGAGTCTATAGCCCCTTCTGCCTGGCAAGCTCCCACTCTGGAATCCTTTTTCTGCCCTTCCAGGTGGGACTTCCTGCTGCCTTTGATATGATGCTGACTGGGAGGAACATCCGTGCAGACAGAGCCAAGAAGATGGGGCTGGTTGACCAGCTGGTGGAACCACTAGGTCAGACACGGTGTCTCTCAGTTCCCTGATGTGCTGCTGCCTGTCAGGGAACCTCTCCCCTCACCAAAACGTGTGGAGAGGTCTTGTCCTGCCCTGCAGGGGAATCCCTGTTCCCACCTTACAAGCACAGGGACCTTGAAATGTGAGGCTGCTGCAGAAGCTGAGTGAACAGGAGAGGTCAGCATGGAGGGCAGGCCTGCTGGCTCTCCTCCTTAAGCTAATTATCCAGATAAGAGCCCACGTTCCTCGTTTATCATGGCAGAGGACAGATTGCAGCCCCTAATGGAAGGACAGTAGATGACTGATGTCTGTGTTTCTGCAGCCTGCGGATGGTAGTCCCTGACGGGAGCTGCAGCAGGCAGCCCCCCTGGCTTAGGCACTCGGAATTGCCAGCTGGCTGTCAGCTGGGTGGAGAAATTCCCTGCAAACTGCAGGATTCCAAGTGCTCAGCAGGCCGCTGAATAATGTCTTGCTCCCAAAGTTCTTTCACTAGGGCAGCTTTCTTGGAAGGTGACTGAACGGAGGAGTCTGAGGACTAAAGCCCCCAGAGCCTCGTGAGAGGTGTGATCAGCCCCAGCCAGGAGTTAGAATGGAAGCCACTGCTCCAGCTGGCACTGCCATGGAGTTGGAGGGTGCCGGGCGTGGTTTCCCCAGGCAGAGCATGGCCAGAGCACACTGGTGGTGCTGAAGAGCATAAAATGAACAAAAAGGTGCTGCTGCCCACCCTGAGCAGTGCCAGGGAAGCCCTGGTGTCCGTGCTGTCCCACAGGCCAGTGCTGGATCACAGGATCATGGAATGGCCGGGGTTGGAAGGGACCTTAAAGCCCATCCAGTCCCACACCTCCCACTGTCCCAGGCTGCTCCCAGCCCCAGTGTCCAGCCTGGCCTTGGGCACTGCCAGGGATCCAGGGGCAGCCCCAGCTGCTCTGGGCACCCTGTGCCAGGGCCTGCCCACCCTCCCAGGGAACAATTCCTCCCCAATATCCCATCCATCCCTGCCCTCTGGCACTGGGAAGCCATTCCCTGTGTCCTGTCCCTCCATGCCTTGTCCCCAGTCTCTCTCCATCTTTCCTGTCAGCTCCTCCAGGCACTGGAAGGCTGCAGTTAGATCTCCCCAGAGCCTTCTCTTCTCCAGGCTGAGCAATCCCAATTCTCTCAGCCGTTCCTCACAGCAGAGCTGCTCCTCTGATCCCCTTGTGCCTCCTCTGGGCTCTCTCCAGCAGCTCCACATCCTTCTGCTGTTGGCCCCAGGCTGGGGCAGCTCTGCAGGTGGGGTCTCACCTGAGCACAGGGGCAGAGGGGCACAATCCCCCCTTTCCTGCTGCCCACACTGGGGGATCAGCCCAGGATATCCAGATATCCTTAGCTTATCTTTAGCTGCATTCATGCTTATAAAACAGATCCATGGTTCTCAGGCTGGAGTTAAAATTGCCTGGATAAACTTTCCCACTTGATACTTGCTTAGAAGTGAATTGGTTTTTAAGAACCAGCAGATATGGCTTTTTATTACCCCAAGCTGCTGAAAGGAAACGTGACTTTTGTGAGGAGCTGCTGGGAATCCTGGCTCAGCCCAGAAGAAGCACGTAGGAGGAACACAGAAATACAAATGATATGCAAACACTGGATGTATTCCTTGTTATCCAAACAGCAGCCAGCGCCAGGAGGGCTCCTGTTCATTCTGTGTCTGGGGAAAGCAGCTCTACCTGGGGTGATGCTTTAACTGATGACAGAAAGCTTGGAAGGAGACAGACACCATCAATCAGGAGGCAATTTCAGGGCATGCAATCAGTTCTCCTTCAGCAGGGAGCTCTGCAGCATTGCAGATCCTGGATCCTATTCTGGCATGTGCCATTTGTAAAAGAAAGCAGATGGGAGTGGACAGCTCAGAGCTGCCGGGTTAGGACACAACAAAACACTGGGAATTAACTGCAGGTAAAGTAAACCCACATATGTGGGGTCAGCCACTTTGTGTGAATGGTTCTCACAGCTCAGACTTTAAATGAACAGCAGTTTTCTTCAGCTGGAGTACCAGAATCCAGCACTTGTTAATGCATCCAAGCTGCTGGAAATGGGAAATCAGCGATTGATATATTGTAGCACATCAGGTCATAAAGCTGAAGGTCTCAGCCTTGAATGGTGAGAAGAGAATTTGGAAGCTGGTGAAATCTGAGCTCTCAACTCCCAAATGCTCTCAGATTTCCAATGAATTCTCTAAAACCCACTGGACATTGCTGAAATGGAGATTATGCAGCAGCACTGAGCTGTGTTTTGTCTGTAGCCTGTAAAATCAACTGTGTTGTTTTGTCTGGCCTGTTTTTCCTTTGACTGGCTCTGACATTCTGCCAGGGCAGGAGGGAGACTTCCACAGGGAGCTTCCCTGAGCTCTCAGAGTGTTTGTGCTGCCTTATCTCCTCCTTGCTGAGAGACTCCCCCAGCAGGGAGCAGCTTCTTGGGTCTGCTGGGTGAAAACCCTCGAGCTGTTAAACAGAGAGAGGTGAAACAAAGGGGCAACAGAGATGCTCCAAGGGCTGGAGCCCCTCTGCCATGGAGCCAGGCTGGGACAGCTGGGGGTGCTCACCTGGAGAGGAGAAGGATCCAGGGAGAGCTCAGAGCCCCTTGCAGGGCCTAAAGGGGCTCCAGGAGAGCTGGAGAGGGACTGGGGACAAGGCATGGAGGGACAGGACACAGGGAATGGCTTCCCAGTGCCAGAGGGCAGGGATGGATGGGATCTTGGGCAGGAATTGTTCCCTGGGAGGGTGGGCAGGCCCTGGCACAGGGTGCCCAGAGCAGCTGGGGCTGCCCCTGGATCCCTGGCAGTGCCCAAGGCCAGGCTGGACATTGGGGCTGGGAGCAGCCTGGGACAGTGGGAGGTGTCCCTGCCCATGGCAGGGGGAGCATTATATGACCTTCAACATTCTCTTCCCAACCAACCAATTCTGAGATTCTGTGATTAAAACCTTAAAACTGAGGACCTCAGCCTTTTGTGGAGGAGGAGGAGAACAGTGGGAGCTGAAACAGGAGGGAGTTTCTGATTTTGGATTTTACCTGTCTCTGTCGGGGTGTCTGTGGGGTGTTTCCTTAGCTCTGAGGACTCTGTGCAGCATCTGGGTGTGTTTGGAGCAGTTTGTATGAAAGTGAATGTCCCTGCCCAGCTGCAGGGACACAGGGTTGTCATCTCACCAGGTTTGTTCAGCCCAAGGTTGCACATTTAGCTCCAGGGTCTACGTGGTGGCCCTGTGCAGCTTCACCAGGCGCTGCTCTGTCATTAATGACTCAGAGTTTGCCTCTGGCAGCATCTCACAGCTGCCTCTTCAGCCCTGTGCTGTGTGGTCCTGTCCTGATGATACAATTGTCTGGAAATGAGGAGGATTCCTGTGCTTGTAAATTGTGCAACCCACCCTCAGAGGCTGCTAAAACTGGTTTTGTGGTGGCTTGCTTCATTGTGGGGCAGCTTTAAGTTGGGCCAGGTGTTATGGGGTGTTGCAGTAGCTAAAGCAAGTGAGAGGTTTCCTGCTCTGGGTTCAAAGGTTGGGGTTTGTTGGACATTGGCTCCAGTACAGGTGATTTGCAGGGATTCAGCACTCCTGGAATGCTGTGTGTGTAACAGCTCAGCGTTGGCACAGCGTGGTGGGGCACACTTGTTCCACAAAGGAGAGGAGGGGTGCAGCAAGAGGGAGGGGAGGCAGAACACCTCAGTTGCCTCGGGATTCCAGGTGCCTGCAGTTATGGCAAGTGGAAGCTTTGAGGAATAAAGGGCACAAGTGGCAGAAAGATGGTCAGGAGCAGAAGACACCTCCAGAGTGGACATGGAACCTCTGTCCTTGGAGGTGTCCAGAAGCTGGCAGAAGGTCCCTGAGCAACCTGATCTGATTGCAGAGCTGGATGTACCTTGGCCCTGCTCCCACGGGGAGCTGGCATTCCAGCATTTCTGCACAGTGCCCTCTGTATAAATCCCTTGGGGTCTTCATATGGTCCCTGCTGAGCCTTTCCACCATGGGTCATAACCAAGAGAAGCCAAACAGGAGCGGGGAATGGAGTGGGAGCAGTTCAAAGGCTCGTCACGTTGTGTCTGGTCCTGGTTTCCCTGCATCCTCAACCCTCAGGGATAACTTGTGCTGCGTCCTCTGCTCTCCCCAGGGCCAGGACTGAAGACTCCAGAAGCAAGAACAATCGAGTACCTGGAGGAGGTGGCCATTGGCTTTGCCAGGGGACTGGCCAACAAGACTGTGTCTGCCAAGAGATCCAGAGGGCTCATGCAGAGTAAGTCAGCATGGACAAATCCCAAGGGACAGCAGTGGGTGTAATCCAGCTTGGCTTCTCCGGGATGCTCCTGCTTAACTCCATTTCAAAACCTAGTTATTTCATGTTGGAATCCTCTCTTGAGCAACGTGGGGAGGTAGACAAAACATTGCTCTGCAGGTCTGGGCTTTGGCAGAGCTGCATGTGGTGGCTCCTGAGGTTGCTGGAAGGGAGCCAGGCCTCAAGGAGTGAGAGGGAGCAGGTGCCTCCAGGGACTGTCCATCTGCAAAGTTTTAGTGGCAAGTTCTGTACCGAGCTTGTGAACTCAAGTGGAAAGAGGCACAAGGGGCTGCTCAGTGCTGATCCTCGATAGCACAGCCCAGAAATGGGGACATCTCTGGGAATTCTGCTTCCCAGCTCTGTCACCAGCTGTGTTAGGAGGACACTTCAGCCCTCAATGAGACTCGTCCATGGAGTAATCCATGGAAACCCTCTGAGCAGCCTGTGCCTGTGTTTCAGGTGCACGTTTCTAGTGCAGATACTCACATTTGTATTGCCTTACCTTTGCAATCCATCCTGGCAGGCTGGCTGTGCACCAGCACTGTGCTGACCCCTGCTTTGTCCCACCTTGCAGGGCTAACAGACTATGCCATGGCTCTTCCCTTCGTGAGGCAGCAAGTTTACAAGACAGTGGAGAGCAAAGTTCAAAAGCAAACCAAAGGACTCTACCCTGCTCCTCTGAAGATCATTGAGGTAACCCCACTGGGAGGTGGGAGGAGCTGCAGGGCAGGTGGATCTGTGGGATAATGTGGGACAGGCAGAGGGAAGGGGATCCTTCCTCTGAGTCAAGCCAGCATCCTGATCCTCACAGAAATCAGTCCTGAGGAGTGCTGGCTGTAGGGTACAATTCAGAATATGATCACCAGTTCATGGGTACTGCTAACTATGTGAGGGGTAGAGCAGGAATCCCAACTGAGGGAAGGCTTAGCTGGAATATTTTGTCCATGAATCTTTCAGCTGCAGTTTTCCCAGGTTTTCTGTACAGTCTCTGAAGAGTTCAGGAACCTGTTTGACACCATAAAAATAGAAATTGCTCTAATTTTCATAGCACAAACTACATAATACTTTATTAGTCCCCTGTGTTACACAGACATCCTGTTACAGATGCTCTGTGATTGAATCCTTATTGTTAAATGACTTTTCACTATTGAAGTTGTTGCCAAGACTTCTCTAAAACCTGTGAAGAATTCGGAGAGCAGTGACATTACAGGAGCACAGTTCCTAAAACCACAAGGGATGGCTAAAAATGAACCTGGTGGTAAACTCCTCACCCGTCCTGTGCTGGAAGGACACAGCTCTGCTAAGAGCAGCAGGGACAGCACTCAGGGAGTCTGAAATGTGCCTTGAATGTTGGGGAGGGGTCACTGGAAACAAGAGGGAATTCTGTTGAAATGTGTGTTTGCAGCATGACTGAGCTGTGGCGTGTCTTTACTGCTTTTGGATTAGGTCGTAAAAACTGGTCTGGATCAGGGGATTGATGCTGGGTACCTCATTGAATCCCAGGTAAGGAGAGGAGATCCTGGCAGGGATCAGGTAATGGTGTGGCCAGGGGATCTGTGTTTAACCACACAGAGGGTTCATCACAGCCTGCTGCTCATCCCGTTCCACCCCTGCCGTGGGCAGGACACCTTCCCCTATCCCAGCTTGCTCCAAGCCCCGTCCAGCCTGGCCTTGGGCACTGCCAGGGATGGAGAGCCTCAACTCAAGCCACTCACAGGCAGGGCTGGTGTGGGTGATTGATGCTGCTCCTCCGGGGTGGGGGAGCAGAGCTGAACTTCCACACCCCCTCTAGGAGCTGGCTGTAGATGTTTCATCTCTCATTCATCTGACCATGGGCCTCATGTCCTAAACACCATCCAGTCCTGCTTGAGCTTTGCAGGGACGCAGGGAAAACTGGAATAGAGTTTAACTGAGGGTGTAGGACAGACTGTGGTGGGCAGGTCCAGGGCTGGAGCAGGCAAGTGTCCTCCCCAGCAGCTTGTGTGTGACCTGTTTATTCCACACACACACAGTCTTTGTTTTCCTCAGTCATCCTCATCCCTCCATTTCTCTGCCATAATAAACAACCTATCCCTAATTATTTTTTCCTCACTGGTCCTGTTTTTGCCACAATTGTGCTCAAATGTGTTATTTCTGGTGCCACAGAGGTAATTGTGGCTGTGCACAGAGTCACAGGTGGGGTTACCTGAGCACTGCCAGCTCTGCAAGATTGAGTCCCCAGCAGCCCCACATTTCCATCTGATTATCTCTGTATTTGGGTCATCCCCAAGGTCATTGCCCCTTAAATGCTGGTGAAATCCATCCATCTCCCGCTTCCCTGATGTGCTTTGTAACTCCTTTTGTTCCCTTCTGGTGCCGAGGCCTGCTCTGAGCTGTAGCTGTCACCTTAGCAGTGCCCTCCTGGCTGTGCCCCATCCCTGCTGGTTGTGCATTCCACCCACGTTTGGTCTGGTGCTGGATAAAAGCCTTGGGATACTCTGTTCCTTACAGCAAAGAATGAATGGGTTTTTTCCCCGAGAGCAGCAGCAGGATGGAGATCTTCCCAGAACCCCTCAAGAATAATAAGTATCAGTGTCGTGGCTTTTTTACTGCCTCCCTCTCTCCCCCAGGACACGAGTTTGCAGATTCTCTTCTAGGCTTTGTTTCGGATATTTTAACTCGCAGGGCAGTGGTGAAGGAAGGTACAGCCTGCTCCAAACCACATTCCCTGCTTTTCCTTGGCAGACTTGGCTCAGACAACCTTTGTTTTCTGTGTGCTTGTGCTGTCTTTGTGTTCCTCAGAACATTTGTGCTGAGGGCTGGGAGGTTATGCAGGCCTTAGATTTTGTTGCCTGTGATCCTCTGAAAAGAGGATCAGGCTGCTGCTGTTAGAGAGAACCGACCTGTTTGTAAAGGTTTTTGTCAAAGCCTGAGGACAGGGTCCTTCCTCCTGGATCTGTGGGGACAGTGGCCCCAATTAGTGTGGGCTGCATGTGGGCAGGAAGGGTCTCATGTCAGGGAAATCCAGTCCTGTCACTGAGGAACTGGAATCATCGAATCCCAGAACGGTTT
>VXAD01003711.1:393372-424642 GCA_013399195.1 Dicrurus megarhynchus | reverse complement strand
TTTTTTTAACTTCAGTAATAAGAGCAGAATGTCCCTTTGAGACAAAGTTTTGCAGACGTTGCTGCCCAGGCAGTTTGTTGTGTTGAAGCTCCGAGGAACAGAGTTTGTCAGGAAAGGAGGCAAAAAGCAGGATTTTGTGAGTGGGTGGAAGGAGTTTGAAGCCATTCAGGGTTTTACCCTTTATCTCACCAAGCTGAGGGTTGGGGTTTGGTAAAGTTCTCTTAGAGAAAATGAATGTGAGTTGTTTTGTTGTATTGCCATGGGAGTAGATTCTCCTGAAAAAGCACAGGGATTCAGCAAATTGACCTGGGATGGGTGCACATGGAAAGCTGGGCTTCCCTCAGGGATTTAGGGACATCCTGAGATTCCTAAACCAGGAATTTTGCTCTCCTGCTTCCTCTGCTCCAATCTGTGGTCAGGGGAGGTAGTGAGATACCACTGGCAGCACAGCCCTGAGCTGACACCCACAGGAATTCCTGAGGAATAATGCCTTGGGGAGCTCTAAAACAAGTCATAGCAGCTGAAAACTGGATGCAAGCCTTATTTTCCTGTTGTTTTTTGAAATGCCTGACGTGCAAGAGCTCCTTTTTCAAATTTTCCCTCGTAGAGCTGATGAACAATAGGTTGTGTCTCCCCAGGTCCTACAGTCAGGTGTCTAAACCAGCTGCCTTGGAAAGGTGAAAAATACATTGATTTTTCTTAACTGCTCATTGCTTCTTCATTGCTGCTGTCTGCAGCTTGGCAGCGCTGACTGATGCTCCCCACACCTTCCCCTTCAAGTTTAATCTCCTCAGAATACATAACCACGAACTTCCCTTGTTTCTCACGGCTCCGCTCTGTCTGACGGAGTGAAACGGCCCAGTCATTAAAAATAATTGCTTCTTATTTGGTTTGTTCTCTTCCAGCTTAAAAAAGTCCTCTGCAGAGCTGAAGAAAATCCTTGCCAATGGCCAGGTAGGTGCTCTGAGGGAGCCTTGGCTCCGTGGACGTCTGGTCCCCGCCTCGTTCCAGGCTGCCTGGCACCCCCGGATGGTGCAGAGCTGCTTACAGCTCATTCAGCTGTAATGTGTTCTTTTAACACAGGGCTGGGGGCCCCGTGGAACCCCTCATGGCACGGAGCAGTCCTCGGTCCTGATTTGCTGTGATTGGCACAGCAATTTGCTTCCCGTTTCTCCAGATGTGCTAATCAGGTTTAGCTGCAAATAGATCGAGGCCCCTCACACGTGTTGAGCTGCTGCTGCCACCATTCCAGGGAAGAAAGTTAATCAATTTTAAATAACTGAGTCAATTGCTCGCTTAGGACGACCTTTGTGGGGTTTAGGGCAGTAGATACTTAAAAATTTAGCAGGTTCTTGCAAGGAATCACTTCAGAATCACGGAATGGTTTGGGTTGGAAGGGATTTTAAAGCCCGTCTTGAAAATCCTCTTGTTCCAAATTCTCTGCCGTGGTCAGGGACACTTTCCACTGTCCCAGGTTGCTCCAAGCCTTGTCCAACCTGGACACTTCCAGGGATGGGGAATCCAGAACTTCTCTGGGAACCTGTGCTGGGGCCTCCCCACCCTCACAGGGAGCAATTCCTTCCTAATCTCTTAATCTAACCCTGCCCTCCTTCACTTTAAGGCCACTCTGCCCCTTTATGCAGTGTTAAATTAATGTTTAGCCTTGATTTTAAGGGTCTTTTCCAACCTAAACGATTCTATGATTCTGTGCTGTAAGTCCTTCAAAAATAAGGCAAAAAATCCAACCAACCGAACAAAAAACCCCCAGAGCTGTAGAACACCACCTTGTTCTTCTCTTTTTGCTCCAGGCATTCAGCCCCTGCACCCAAAATTGAATCTTTAACATTTGTGGACAAACAGCACCGTTCTTTTTTCCCCCCATTTTGAGGCTGAACTTATGGGTGGGCTCGCAGTGCCATTAAATATACACAGTTAAATGAAACTCCCTCAAAGAGAGCCCAGCTTCTTGAGCAGCTACATAAATACGTTTTAATGTTTGTCACAGGCTGAGCCCTTTGGCAGCCTTGGAGGGAGGCACCTGTCCAGCGGCTCCGAGCTGCCTATTAGGCTCTATTGACTGAGACATCTGTGTCACTGCAAATAAAAGACTCTTATTGATTTTCTTAACTGCTCTTCACTTCCCCTCCGCGTTCCGAAGGCTGAAATCTTAATTATCTGAGATGCCTATTCAGTGCCTTCACACAATGACCTCTCCAAGCCTCATTGGCATTTCATGAATCAAGGAGCTGTGGCTGAGCGTGTCAGGAAGATAAAGGCTGAGCTCTGTGGTGTCCTTCAGCCTCACCTGGAACATTTTGGGGGGGGATAAATGGGATGCCCCTCCAAAAGGGAAGCCCAGCGCCGCTGAATCCCTGGAGTACAGCTGGGAAATGGGGCTTTTAGGCTGAGTTCAGCATTCACAGATTCCTGGCACTTGATTAGTTAATGTTTCAAAATTCCCAGGTAAATTGTGTATTTCTCTTGGTGACTTGAAATTCTGGGACTACCAGCAGCAGGAGGCTGAACTTTTGAATCAAGGTGGTGCTTACTCCGATATTACTGACTAATTTTAAAGTAAAATCCCTGAATGTGAGTAAAATCTCCCTGTGATAGGCTGGATTTGGTTTTTTATTTGTTCTAAACAACAAAAAAACAAGTGCCTGCTGTGCCCTGCAATAGATCCACAGATTTGTTCGCTGTGATTTTGAATTTTAGAACCAAACTTCTTCTTACGATATTAAAAATGTTACTTAAACTCACAAAAAAAAAATAGGAATTAAGTACTTCTTGTTATGATATTAAAATTGTTACTTAAAACCACTAAAAAGAAAATAAGGATTAAGTTTTATACTTACACCCAATGAAAAACAAGAGAATAAGGATTAAGTACCTCTTCTTATGATCTTAAAAATGTTACTGAAACCCACTAAAAAAAATAAGAATTCGGTTTTAATCCTGCCTTTTAGTCACCCTGATGGGAGTTAATCTGCTTTTTGTTGAGAGCAAATGGTTTCAATTGTATTCTGCAAAATTTGGTCACAGATCCACAACTGGAGATGGTTTTCTAGTGGTAACTTTAACTTTTGTTCATTTTGGGGGATTAAGTCACACTTACCATTACTTAAGTATGGCCTGGGTCATTATTTTTGATTATTTTTTGGCAGTTTCTGCTTTGAGGCATTCCTAATGATATTCCTCTAGTAGTTTCCATTTAGGTTTAATAAGGAATTCATATTAATCATTAAAAGAAGGGGACGTGATTCTTCAAGGTAATCAAATATTGACAGGTTAGAAATAGCTTTCTGCCTGGGTTCATTGATATAGGTGATGTGATATAAATATTTATTTCTTTTCTGTCACTCAGAGTAAATGCCACCAATTGATTCAGCATTGATATAGTGTCAACAGTTCATAAGAAACATTTGACTGGCTCGTGTTTCCCGATTAGTCTCTGCTCTATAAAGTGGGATTTACTAAATCTCCTCAATTGGCTGCTCCTGGAGTGTGACTGCTCCGTGAATCCATGATTGCCTCCACTCGGGAAGCCCCGGCACCGGGGCAGCTCCTCGCTCCAGTCAGGATTAATTGGGCATTTTGCTTTTAAAGATTTACGAGGGACACACCCTGATTCCATCCCCAGCCAGGTGTGAACGAGGGATGCTTTGTTTGCTGCTCCCTAATTGGAGCCTGCTTTGCTTTTCCGTGAATTCCCTGAATTTTGGCAGCCAATCCAAGTTGGGGTTGCAGGTTTAATATTCCAGCCCTTCCTGCCGAGCCCGTGGTTATTAGGGCAGCGTTTTATGACGGAGAATCCAGTTTTCCCAGTAAAATAAATAAATCACCCCGTGCTTTTGGCATCTTTATTTGAGCCAGTAAATCAGACTTTATCTCCCCATCAGTTGCAGATCCTCCCTCCACCCCAGCATTCCTGTTTTTCCCTGGGTTTCTGGTTGCCCTTTGTGCTGGGTACAGAGGATGGAGCTGCTCCTATCCCTGTCTTTTAGGGAATGATGTGGAGAAAATATTCCCTTTTTTCCGGTGGGTATAAAGCAGGAGAAAAGGGAATGTGCTTTATGTCTCCAGTTCTGCTCAATCTGTTGTTTGTAACTTGAGTAGCCACCAGAAATTCTCCTCTTTTCCCCCCCCAAGAAGCAAAAATACAATTTTATTTGTGGCTTTTGGGTTAATTTGATTTCTCTTCTGAGTGATTGGCTTAGAAGGACATTTTTGGGAATGAAGATGTTTGTTGTTACCTCCAAGACTGGAGAATTCAGGTCCTCCAGCTTGGAAGAGCAAAACTCCTTAAAATTACTAAGTCTGCAGCCTGACAGAAATTATTTTTGGTGCAAGGGGTCCACTGTAGATGCTTTACCTATTTGAAATCCCGTTCATGAACGATTGCTCCTCATGAGGTGCCTTTTCCCCTTTTAATTTGCGTTTTCTGATGAATCCAATAAGCAAAGGAGCTTTCAGTAATGAAATAAATGTTGCTTTTCATCATAAACCTTGGTGTTGGAATGGACCATCCCCTCCTGAGGTACCTGGCCCAGGTTTGACCACAAATAGGTAATAAAATAATCACCTTCCATTTGGAGTTGTCTCAACTCAGGTTTTCCCATCACTGTGTAGAAATTCCAGGGAGAAACCAGGTTTTTTGCTCAGGTAGTGAAAGGAAAGGACATCAATTTTGGATTAATCATTTCTGTCCTTACAATTTCTTTAAAATCAATAAAATATTTCATTTTCTGGTCATTAGAAATGCTGAGTATTGACTCTTTGGGACATTTGAGCTTGTGATCATCACTTGTGTTAATACACAAATATGACATCTTTAAGAAGCCAGGCCAAGTCATGTGAAATATTTAACTTGGTGTCCCATAAAATACAAGTGATTACTGAAAATGAGTTAATGTTTCCTAGGAAAATACCTTTTCAAAGCAGGATTTGCACAAACATTTACTACTTAAAATGATCAGGCAATGGGGGAATCTTTCTGGAAAAGAAAATTGCTTTCAGCCCAGAACTAATTCTGATTAAAACATTCCTATTTTAAGGTATAAATGTGCATTGCAAAATGTCTTCAGTGGGATTTTTTTCATTTGTGCAAAATCCAAATAACTCTGTTTGTCCAGGAGAAGGTTGAACTGTGGTTTTACATTTGAATTGCTTCGTGGGCAATATAATAATCTGTTGTGAAATCTGTATAGAAAAGATCCCAGATTCAGGACTTTGCAGTGTGCAGTGCTTTTATCAGCTGCTGCTGGATTTCTGAGCATCTGAGTTGTCCCAGTGAGCAGAAGGATGGAGACAAAGACTTCGTTGTGCATTTCAAGGAAAATGGTTTTTATTGCAGTTCCAGACTGATTATTTTTATTAAAAGAAGTGCTTTAGATAAAAGCTGCATAAATTGAGCTCTACAGAGCAACCCCACTGATAGAGCTGCCACTCAATTAGGATCAATTATGTTGATTCCAGAATAAATCATAAACTTTCCCAGGCACACTCCAGCTGCCAGTTTCCTGTCGGATTGTTTCCATTCACCTCCAACTTTGGCTCTGGTTATGTGCTGCTCTGGAGCCCCTTTTCCTCTCAGTATCTGTGCCCTGACCCTCTTGAGCTATATTATATCATTCCATTTTGACACCTTTTATCAAACTTTAATGAAATGACCCAGGCAAACAAATTGTCATTAAACTTTCCATCACTTTGTCCCTTGGTATCGTCTTTTATAAATTGGACAGCAAATGTTGTATTGATCTTCTCGTTCTTGCAGCTGAACTTGAAATGACCCAGACTGCTTGTTGTTTATGGCCTGGAGTTGCTTTTCCTTGACATTTCCATCCACAGCATGACATCTCTTTTGTTTTTCTTTCTTTCTTGTGGAGATGAATGAACAAGACATACGATACCGAGACATCCTCGGGCACGGCAACGGAGGCACAGTCTACAAGTGAGTGGGGGATGTCACTGAAAATCTGGGGAAAAATTCAAATTGAACAGCATTTTCAGTTTTGCCCTTTGGGGTGTATATGGGCCCTGGCTGCTGTGCAGGAAAGGAATTCTTAGATAAACTTTTAAGCCGTTCTGAGGGCATTTTATTTTGTTTTTAATGTAGCTTTGAATCCTTTCTGGGTAACAAGGTAATGGTTCACAAGTGGAACTTGGGATGTGCTGGAGCATTGTGGATTGGCCTGCAGGATTTGTAATTCCTGCTGGTTCACCACGCCCTTCCTGGGAGTGGCAGCAGTGGGATGTGGTGGCACCAGTGGCACCGGTGCCCTGCCCTTCTCTGCCCCTTCAGAACCCCTCACCCCCTTTTGCTGCCGCTCCCCTCCCAGCCTGATAAACTCCCCCAAATTTTGGTGGCGAAGCTCCTACCCTGCAGCCAGGATTAATTTTAATATGGTAAAGATGGTAATAGCACAGATAAGACTTTCCCGTTGAGAAAACTCCTTCTTATGCATAGTGCAAAGTTTAAACTACAGAATGTAATATCTGGTACTTAATAGTCTGCAGTGGGGTATGAAAAATATTCCACTGGGAATTAAGAAATCCATACTTTGTAAGAAAGCCCTGAGGGAGTAATAAAGGTTTCCTCCAGAGAGCTATTTACCATATACAGTAACCCAGCATCCCATTAGGGTTTGTTTATACCTTAGACATTTTAACTTTGATATTAACATTTTTTTTTTTTCCCCTAAAATGTTTTAAAAGCTACGGTGCATTTAGTTTAGTTTCTAATTGGCTGCCAGCATTGCAAAACAACTCCTCCTTGCAGAAGGTTTAATGGAAATGGGCTTCCAAAGCCTCCAAGGAGGAATTGCAGTTCTGGCATGGACCCTCAAAATCGAGTTGGCCTTAGGGGTGGGATGTGGTTCGGAAATCTCATGGATATTTTCTTGGAGAAGGATATTCCTAGACCGAGGAATTTGAGGAAATGGTGTTATTTTCTGATTTTATCATAGATACGAAGGAGAATGTTGAGCTTTAAAGCTCAGTCAGTGACTTGTTGGTGTCAGAAGAAGAGGCAGAGAAGTTTCATAGAGGGAATTTGGATAGAAGGGGATGGAAAGCTGAATGTTCCCTGTTTGACATCAGCCCGTGTTTCTGAAGGTGTCATGCTGTGATCCCATGCCTGGAGTGGGTGACTGTGGCATTTCCCTGCACTCTGAGACAGGGAAAGTCTGACCTGCAAAGGCAGGAGCCCGCTCCTGTGTCAGGGAAGTGCTTCTGTCTTTCATATTCCTTTTTATCCCGTTCTTATTTAAAGTCAGCAGCTTCAGTGACTTCAGAATTCTCCCCAGAGCAGGAATCATTCCAGCCTGCTGCAGGGAACGGGCGCTGGTTTTGTGTGTGAATGTTTTACACATGATCAAGGAATCCTGGAATGGACTGGATGGGAAGGGAACTTAAATCCCATCCCATTCCACCCCTGCCATGGGCAGGGACACCTCCCACTGTCCCAGCTTGCTCCAAGCCCTGTCCAACCTGGCCTTGGACACTTCCAGGGATCCAGGGGCAGCCACAGCTTCTCTGGGCACCCTGTGCCAGGGCCTCACCACTCTTCCAGGGAACAATTCCTTCCCCATATCCCATCTATCCCTGCCCTCTGGCAGTGGGAAGCCATTCCCTGTGTCCTGTCCCTCCATCCCTTGTCCCCAGTTCCTCTCCAGCTCTCCTGGAGCCCCTTTAGGCCCTGGAAGGGCTCTGAGCTCTCCCTGGATCCTTCCCTTCTCCAGGCTGAACATTCCCAGCTCTCCCAGCCTGGCTCCAGAGCAGAGGGGCTCCAGCCCTGTGGCAGAACTCCCTACCTTGGAGCAATCCCCCCTTCCCAAAATGCTCCCAGTTGTCCCTCTCTAGCAGAGCATCCGTGCCCCAGTAGGGAATAGGGGATCCAAACTGGAATGCTCACAGGTAGCTGGATTGCCCCAGCCACGGGCAGCAGCCCACAGATATTTTATTCCAGTAAATCAATGAACATTTGTCAAGTAAAATTAATTGCAGAGGTTGGGCTGTTTCCCCCTCGCAGCGTGGGGCTGCTGGCTCGGGGAGGAGAGGCCGTGTGGGTATTGATCTGCAGCTGAAGAACGAGCCTGTCTACGCCCTTTTTATTCTTTTTGTTGTTGTTGTTATCCTTATCTTTTTTTTTTTTTATTTCCCCTCTCTTCCCAGCTCTTTATCCTAACTCATATCCATTATGGCAATGATATATTCCCAGCACTCGGGGAACAAGACAGCACGTCGCAGGTCGCTGAGCAAAAATTTTCCAGCCTCTCTTTTCCATGGGAATGAAGCACTATTGAAATAGTTTATTGAGATTGAAGTATTGATCACTTTTCCTGCTCCCCCCTCGCTGGAGGTGGTGGGGAGAGGGGAGCTGGGGTTGTTCTCTTTGGAAGACTATGTTTAGTTAGAAAATGGATTTCATTTATTTGGGTTCTTTACAGCTGCAACTGGTTTATTGCTCGGAGAAGAGGTATCTTAGCTTTATTTTTATGACAGTATAATTATACTTTAGAAATACACTTGATTACTGTGTGTAGCAAAATTGTTCCACTATATTGGCTTGGCCAATATTGCTATACAAACAACTTTTCAGTCAATTGAGTCTGGTAAAAAATCAATACTTTATAGCAATATTTCGAGGGAGAACTTGCTGAATCTAAATGTTTTTCCTGTTCTAAAAAGAAGGAGATTTTATGGTTCTTTGACATCCCATTCTCCCCCTACCTTTTCATCCTCTGTTTGCTTAATTAAGGAACGATAAAAATTCTCGTGTTAGATATGGCAAAACCAGTTAATTAGCCTTGCTTTTTGGTTGCTTGTGTGTTCAAAAGTATGTGAGAAAATATAAAACAAGCCCAAAGTGTCCATTGAATATTCCATCGGAAAGCAGGGATTCTTCCACTGCTGCCCAGTGGGCAGAGTGTGTCCTGTCTTGGGTAAAGATTGCCAAGAAAAGGATAAAATCTGCTGTAACAAAGCCTGAAAGCACCTGAATGTGCTCCTCTCCTGTTTGCCAGGTGCTGTAGGTAGGTTATGTCATTTACTCTGATTTCCACTCTCCGTGGACTATTTAACTCCAATTCTATGCATTTTATGAAACTCAGCTGCCAGCTATTTTATGGAAGCTGGTGGGGTGGAGAATGCACAATTTAAGCTCTTCCCAGACATCTGTGTGGCAGGACATCTCTGGATTTGCTTAAATTGCTTTTTTTGGAACAAATCATTCACTAGTCAGCCCAAAAGACATTGGAAGGATGAGCTTTGTGCTGCATTTTTGGGCTCCATCAGTGGCTGCAGAGACTGCTCTGAGGAGGTCTCTCCTCAGGTTAAGGATTTTATTTGGAATGTGTGGATGTGCTTTGCCACCCGCTCCCAGGAGCAGCTCCATTAAATTATTCAGACCTCAGATCTTTAGCTGTGTGGATTTTGAACCTAAATATTACAAAGTGGAGGTGTTTATCTCTGGCAAATAATGACTCTTTCTCACATCACGTGCCTAAAGCATCACTATTTCCTTTATAGAGAAGCAAAATGAATGTTTTATTCTTATTTCCTGTTTTCTAGTCCTTGTTTTTCAAGGAGAAAGGAGAAGTGAGGTGTTCCAGGAGCTGTGTTTAGGGCATGGCACAGCCTCCTGGGATTTATTTTAAACTGTGAGTTGTGTGTGTAACTCTGTTGGTTCTGTTGGTATCTCCAGCAGCAGGAGCATAAAGCTCCCTACACCAAAATAAACATAAAACCCCAATGATGCCCTAATTAATTTGGGAGTTACCAGGATCTGGGAGAGAGGGAAGGAATGGGAACATCAGTTCCCATCTTAGCAAAACGCTGTGAAAGCAGAAGGCTTCACTTTTAAGTTGAGTAATTGGGAGAGAAGTGGCTGTGGATGATGTCCCACCCCGAAGAATTGGATAGCCTGGAAAATAGGGATAAATGAGGAAGCTTAATTTGTTTGAGCAATTTCCTTGAGCAATTCTGCAGTTTGGTTGAACATTCCAGCATCTGCCCATCCCTTCATTCCCTATCTCGGCCAGCCTTGGGGTGCCCCATTAGCACATTAAACACCGAGTGTGGCAGACAGCTGGGCCGGGGCTGTGCTCCGCAGCCTGGAATCTGTGCCCTGGGGGAGAGCTGAGGATCCTCGGGCGCTGCTGGGGAAGCGCTGGCAGCCCTGGAGCAGGGAAGCTGGAGGAGGTTTAGCTGTGTTTGTGGGGAAGGGAGGTGGAGGGGGTGCAGCTCCCTTGGCTGGGATGGTGATGGAATAACTGGAGTTTGTTGTTGCCTTGAGGAGCTTTGGCTGAGCAGGGTTGGCTTCTCCTGGCATATCCCCCTGCTCTGGTGCAGGACAGGGGTGCTGGCAGGGAGGAGCTCTGTAGTCTCAGTTTGTTCTTTAAAGCACCTCAGATGTTGTGGGAATCTGGCCCAAATCTCAGCGGAGCTGTTCCTCTCCTGGTCACCTGTTGCTGGTTTTCCATGTGGATATCACAAAGTCCTGGAATGGTTTGGGTTGGAAGGGAACTTAAAACAGGTTCCCAGGGTGTTCCAAGCCCCAATGTCCAGCCTGGCCTTGGACATTTCCAGGGATCCAGGGGCAGCCACAGCTTCTCTGGACAACTTGTGCCAGGGCCTCACCACCCTCCCAGGGAACAGTTCCTTCCCAATATCCCATCCAACCCTGCCCTCTGGCACTGGGAAGCCATTCCCTGTGTCCTGTCCCTCCATCCCTTGTCCCCAGTCCCTCTCCAGCTCTCCTGGAGCCCCTTTAGGCACTGGAAGGGGCTCCAAGGTCTCCCTGGTGCCTTCCCTTCTCCAACACGTGTGTAACACGAGAACTGTCCTTTGCCTCTTTTTAGAATACTTTAATTCACAGATTATTTTGGCCCTTTAGTAGAGGGTAAATGGAGGCAGAGATGAAATCCCTTTCCCAAGGCAGCAAAGCAGTGACAGAAGCAGGGATGGAGCTGCAGATTCCCAGCCTGGAGCTGACCCAGCTTCACCGGTGGGGGATTCCCAGGGAAGGTTCTCACAACCTTTTCTCCACAGTGCTTGTCCCAGCCTGGTGCTCAGGGCAGGAAGCACAGGCAGGTTCAGTGGCTTGTTTGGCATTAAAACACATCTCTGACCCTTTGAAGTCTTAAAATGGCATCTCCCTTAATTCCTGTGGTGCAGCTGTGGAGCCATTTCCCTTTATTTCCTTTCCCAGACTGCATTCATTTTCTGTTTCTCTGGTTTGTGTTTGAGTCCCACTGAAAACATTGGAACAGCAACACCTGACTGAGTTAGAAATGCACCCTGGATGTCATCTATTACCAGTGTGGGTTAAACAAGACTGACCAGTGCTTGCTGGTCACTCGCTTCCTGTGACCCCGGCTGGCGCTCGCTCGCCCCATAAAATCTGTTATGCACAAAAGTGCATAAAATGAAGATAAAGTACCTCCTTCAAGTCTGACAAAACCCATTCCTCTGCAGAATGGGAGCTGCAGTGAAAGTAAATAAATGAATGGACAGCAATCACAGCCTAGTTGATGAAACTGTTCAATTAAAGCACAGGCATTTACATGGTGTAATTTCCCTAAATTGCCAATGAGCCCCTTTAGACACAACCAGTGTTCAAATTGATTTCAGCATTGATTTTGGCTGAAGCTGATAAATTTCTGCTTGTTAGTTAAAGTAATTTTGCAGAAGACTTTGTAGTGCAGTATTGAAGTGTTCATTTAGCTGATGGTTAAAAGAGGAGTTATTTACAGAGGGTTCTACTGTTGGGCTGAGATGGGACAATTCCCCGGTCATCTTTTTACTTTTAATTTTTAAGCTTCAGTATCCAATCAATACGTTATTGAAACTGATTAAAATGTATCCAGCCAGCTGCCTATGGCTGTTTAATTAGAAACTGGATGATTCTTAAATTAAAGTTGTTTTGTTTGTGTTGGATGTCCATGGCTGGGAAGATGAAGTGAGCGGCAATCCGGAAAATGGGAGTTTGTGCTTGTTAGCAGTGAGTGAGCTGGGGTGAGAGCTCAGGGCCTCCCCACCCTCACAGGGGGGAGTTCCTTCCCAATATCCCATCTATCCCTGCCCCCTGGCAGTGGGAAGCCATTCCCTGTGTCCTGTCCCTCCATGCCTTGTCCCCAGTCCCTCTCCAGCTCTCCTGGAGCCCCTTTAGGCCCCGAAAGGGGCTCTGAGCTCTCCCTGGAGCCTTCTTTTTTCCAGGCTGAACAACCCCTCATGTTGGCATCTTAATTCCTGTCACCAAAGAATGGGATGCACTTTTTGGCTCACACTCTGTTGCTTCATATTTCTTTCCTAAAATTGCAATGGATTCACTCCAGGCTTTCTGCTATGTGGGATAACAATGTGTCAGTCGGAGCTCACGGCTGCTCTGCTGCCTTTTATCCTTACACCAGTTTAAATCCAGCAGGTGACTCCATTCCTGTGTCTGGAGCTGCTCTGGGTGGTCCTGGGTGACCTGGTGTAGGTGCTGGTGGTACCACGCTCTGCTCGAGCTCCGTCCTTATTCCAGCCTGTCCAGGTCTCTTTCAGGAATGGGGACTGACTGGCAGTGGGATGGGTACAAGGAGAAAGGCTGGGAATCCCATTTCCAAAGGGTAACCCTGAACGTTTGGCTGCAGGAGAGAAGGAAGACTCGTTTAAGTGGTAACAGATGGAAAGAGGAGCAGGTTCCAGCACTAAGAGGTGAGGGATCATCATTCCCTGTGCTTGGATTCCAGCACCGAGCTGGGTTAAGTGAGACATTGCTGCTCAACACTTCATTTACGCAGCCTCTGGTGCCAACTGTGCTCTTTGTCAGAAGTTTTAACGTTCAGATACCACTATTTGCTGTTTGTTTGCTACTTCCCCAGCAAATCATTTTGCAATCAGCGCTCAAGCATCTGCAGTGGCATTTCAGAGGGAGGGGAGGTTGTGCTGTGAACCAGCACAGCCCCATAAAAGCTCCTCTTTCCAACTGCTGTGCACTTTGGCTTCCCTGGTTTAACAGCCACAAAGTCAGGCTAATGTGTTTGCTATTGCAGGAGGCAGCAACTGGCAAAGTGGTTATTTCCTAGAAACAATTTGAATCTCTTTCTTTAGATGGCCATCGTTGTACGTGACGCTCCCGTCGCTGCGCCGCCACGGTCTGACCGCGAGCACGACCGGCAGCAGCAGTGCCAGGCAGAAAAGAGGGGGGAAAGAGGAGAAAATGACCAGTGAAGCAAACGTGTGGGTGATTTGCTGTGTGGAGTTTGCAGCTGGTGGCTGGCACGCTGTGCTGCAGGGCTCAGCTCCCTGCGCACGACACCGACACGGCTTTTTGCTCTTGGTTATTTCTCATCAATGTCCGGTTTGGCTCACTCTGCACCCTCGCCTCTGAAGGTGCTGCCTGCTACAAGCACAGCTTGTTCTGGTCACTTTTGAGCTCAAATAAGAAGCTTAAAACTCTTATTTCTCTTTGGAAATACTCTGCCGTGGCCCCAGAGACCTTTGGTGTGTGGTGTTGTGGGGTTGAGTGGGTCTGGAGAGCTTCCTCTGCAGCTCCTCAGTGCAGTGCTGGGAGTAAACTGTGGGGAAATGGGACAATATTTCCCAGCCTTTTTGAGGGAAATGATCTCTTGCTGTTTCTAACAAATGTGGGTAATGAATTCATCCCAAGGTGAGAAGTAGGAGGAAAAGCGTTGGGAGAAAGGAAGCAGAATATTCGCTTCTGGTTTTACTCTGTGGCCTGAAGCTGCCAGCTTGGGAAGTTCAGACGGGCCTCAGGAGAAAGCTCTTGGCAAGAAAGGAGGAGCTCCAGCGCTGCAGCACTGGGACAGGGCATGGGAGAGGCAGGGAATCTCCATCCTGGGGAAGAATTTCTCCCCATATCCCACCTGGGAAGCCATTCCCTGTGTCCTGTCCCTCCATCCCTCGTCCCAAGCCCCTCGTGGCACCAGCCTTGGGTGTCCCTGGGCTGGAGGGGAGCGTTGCATCCCTGGATCCTGCAGCCCCACCGCTGCTGTCTCCGCCTGTCCGTTCATCATTTTGTCATCTTTGCTGATGTTGGTTGTATTTCTGGGAAGGGAAGGGGCTGGCTCACGGGCACGGCAGACAGGTCATGGCTTTCCCTTGAATCATTTAGGCTTGCCAAGGAATATCTTATTGATTAGAAATTGTTTCCATGGCTGTTGTGAGGAAAAATGAAAAGGATGTATCCTGGTGGCCAGAGGGAGCAGATGGGAAGCAGATCCTGTGCTGCTCCAGGCTCCTTCAGTGCTGTTCTGAGCATGAGAGGATAATTTTAATGAATTTTGGCTTCTAGGTAGAGACTGTGTTCATTTTGAGATTTAATATAATACAATACCAAACTCAGTTTGTAGTGAGAAGTTGTGTTTGATGGGAAAAGCTGCTGGAAAAAGCTTGGGGATCTTTGCAAACTCAGCCCCTGCTCGTGATGTGACCATTGTTGAGTCACTCACATGTGGGCAAGGGCTTTGCAATTAAAAATTAGAAAAAAAATTGACAATTGGTGTTTCCCTTGAGTTGCCTGCAGGTTGCAACCTGTAGTTGGTTCTTTGCTTGCCCTGGAAGGAATTATCCCACAGCCACAGCATCCTGCAGCTCCCACTGTGCCTTAGGTAAAATTCCTCACGGGGAGGATGTAAAAGTCTTGGTCTGAGCAAGCTGGAAGTGGGAGAAGTGTTTTGTTTGCCCTCTGAGCTATTTATTAAGAATTTATTAGCTCTTTATTAAGAATCTTGTGCATTTTCTCTTCAGTTGGGTTTGTTTTCCTTCTATGTTGAGTACAAACTCATCATATTCAGTGTACCGAGTTTTTAGCATTAAATACTAGGATGGGCAGGGGTTTATTCCACGAAGAGCCCAAAGCACTGACATTTCTCCCTGGTTTTCTTTGCCTCAGGAAGACCAAAGCAGGCAATGTGGATTCTTGTTCCCCTTTTCTCCTTAAAACACAAACCAGCTGCTCCTGATGCTTCCCAGTTTTTAATTTGCTTTCCTGTAGAAACACATCTCCTGTACGGGCTGGGGGGAGAGATGCTGAGGATTGGCAGATCCCCCAAAGCCCCACTGTAGTTTTCCAGGATATTGATTTGTATTTTCTGGGACACAGGGGATGCACTCTCCGCAGTCCATCGCAAGTTTTCCTGGCTTAGCTGGAGGGCTTTGTTCAAGCACGGTGCTTGCTCGCACAGCATCTCTTATTTATTCCCCAAAATAACCCAGTGTTTGGCCACACCACCCCTGCAGCCCCCACCCAGGGACGCTCTGCTCTTCCAGAGTGGAGGAGACAAAGTTCTGCTGAAGGGCTTGGCTCGTGTGGGGCCCTTCAGGGCTTTAAATGTCTGGGGATGTGGTTTATAGCCAAGGGTAATGAAATATCTGTGCCAGTCTTGCTTAGGAGCTGTTCATTGTAATGGATGCAGGGACTTGGAATAATGAATTCTGGTGGGAATGTGGAGGGAGAGACTGACATTTCTGTTCCCCAGTGGGAATGTTCAGCCAGGCAGCGTTGGAGTCTCTGTCCTTCCCTTGGACGACGTGTGATGGTGTCAAACCAAGCTCTGTGTCACTGGGAGAACTTCCCACCAGGAGATGGTCCCTGGAAGTGTCCAAGGCCAGGGCTCGGAGTCCCCTGGGATAGTGGAAGTGTCCCTGCCCATGGCAGGGGTGGAATGGGATGGGCTTTAAGGTCCCTTCCCACCCAAACCGTTCCAGGATTCTGTGTCTGCCTCCATCTCCTGTGCCAGGAGGGGGGAGGGAAGCCCCCCCCAAAACCCAGCGTGGTGTTCAGCATCCCCTTCTCCTCACTGCTGGGCACTGCTCAAACCCATCCCTGGCACTGGGCAGCTGCTGGTTTTAGCTGGTTTTAGGCATTTTCCTGCCATCCTGGAAGATTTTAAGTGCGTTCCCTGAAGTGTGCCAGGTTGCTGAGGAACCTTTGGAATTTTGCTGCGTTTCTCTGCCTGGTTCTGCAATGATGGGTTTGGTTGCTTCACTTCTGGAGGTGACACCAAGATCTGGGAGATGACCCTTGAATGGGACTTTGAGTGGGAATATTGGTTTAATCTCCTCCTAGACATCCATGGATTTGCTAAAAGTCTGGTTTTCCTCATGCTGTGCTCATTATCCCGTGGGATTTTTTTAGTCCATCCCTCAGAAGCTGCATAAAGATATTAAATTCAGGCTTTAGCGGTGCTGACTCTAACCAAAGTGATCAATTCCACCTTCCAGTCCCACATAACATCCAAGAAAACCCTTTTTCCCTCCACACTCATTGGAAGGGGTAATTACTGCAGCAACTCCGGCCTAATTTGAAGTGTTAGCTGTTAATTAAAACACCGCAGAGGTGTAGGGTTGTCTTTTGGTGTAACCAAAGCTCCCATTCAAACTTCATTAATCACTTTACAGTTATTGTGCTGGGCGAGGGCAGGACAATTGAGATGCTGGATCAGCCCGGAGTAAACAAATTCCTGTCCTGCTGGGCAGCCTGGCATCCCAAAGGCCCCGGCCACGCTGGCCCACGGGCTCCTGCTCCTTTGTGATCCAATTCCCAGCGATAATTAAATGTTAAATTGGTGCTGTCAGTGCTCTGTAAACCAAACCAGGTATCTGCCCTCTGCTGGAAATTGAACCCAAACTTCCACGGATGAATTAGCGTGCATCATAATTAAATAATCAAGTCTTCCCTTTTAATTCGCTCGGAAACAGGAGATCTCTCCTATGGAAAAAGGATCAGCTTTCCTGACGAGCTAATTAAACTGTCCAGTGAGGTCCCTATTAAGCCAACAGACGTTGAGCATCTTTTCCCAACCTCTTCGTCCCTTATCGCTCCTGCTCATCTTAAGCCCAGGATGTTTTGCCACTGTTGATTCATCCCCAGTTACAGCAGCGCTCGTGGATTCACGGATGCAGCTCCTGCTCTATCAGAGCTCCCATGGATGATCTAATTTTCTACACTGATTTTTTCCCCTCTGCCTTTTAAACTCTTTTTTTTCCCCCCCGGAAAGCCGATGCCACTCGGTTACAGAAATGTTCATCCAAGAGTTATTAAATTAAGGTGAAGTTTTTAGGAACTTCCAAGCCATTACCAGAAATTAGGGGAGTGCTCAGGGCTATAAATAAGATTAAACAACAGCCTCACCCTGTCTCTGGGTGATTTTACATGCAAAAAACCCCACTATTAAAGCTTTTCTTCTTCAGTAATAATTGCTAGAGGTGGAGAGTGCTAAAATATTATAATTCTTTAAGGTTAGTGCCACATCTCTGACATTGCTGTGCCTGGTGCCATAAATCAGGGTGAGACAGTAAAACCAGTGAAGAGGAAAACCTTTAATGGTTTTCTTTTTATGCAAAATTACATTGGATTTTGAGGAGATTTTTTTTTTTACCTTTATTTTCTCACGTTTTCATGGTTAGGAATATTCAAGTAGTTGTTAAACAGCCAATTATGGGTGTTTCTCCTCAGAAATTAAGACAAACTGCTGTCGAAACACCCTGGAAAATTATTTTTGGGTGCCTGTGAACATCAACAATAATTCTTTCTACCTTTATATGTACCCACCAATCTTAAAATAAATGCAGAAATTTAATTTTGCTGATATTTTCTGTGGGTCCTTAAGTTACGAGAAAGAATCGGCCATAATCTGTTTTAATTCAGTTTAATTGGTGTAGATTCTTGTCTCTGGAAATACCCACAGGACTGGCAGATTGGTGAGATAATCCCGATTTTCCATGAAAATTCTGAATAGTGGTTATAATCTTAATTAATTCCATTGCAAGGAAATGGGGAAATGCATAAATTCAAGGTTTAACTCAGGTTTAAGGTTGAACTCAATGATCTTGGAGGTGTTTTCCAACCTAAATGATTCTGTTAAACTCCCCTTTATAGTTTATTTTTCTGCTGTATCAAAGCCTTCAATGTGTATATTTCGTATCAAAAATAAAGATACAAACCCTGTTAACTTGTTCCCATGTAAATACGTTTTTGATCCCTTCTTTTCCTCAATTTTCCCTTAGAAATGCTGGATAAAATTGGCTTTACCTAAAATCTATGAGCTAAAAGTCACTTTCCTGTGAAATGAGTGTATTTGTATTGCGCATCCTTACAGAGGGAATTTTACGTGATCTCAGATTATTGCATTTTTTCCTCACACAGGGCATACCACGTCCGCAGTGGAAAAATCCTGGCAGTGAAGGTAAGAGATTCCAGACATTTTATTTCTTCCCAGTTTTTCCTGACCTTGCTTTCCCTCCCTTCCCTCTGATTTTTGGATCTCAGTTTGGTTTCTTGCGTTAATCTATGCAGGAAAACCCCAGCCTGTAAATGCAGTCATTCCCAATGAGCACAGCTTCCCAAAACCCAGCGTTTTCCCACAGGGAATTGCCTGAAATTCCCACATCTCGACATCTCCATGGATGTTTCCAAGTGCTGTTGGGCTCCTTGCTTGGGTTAAACCTGGAGATCGCAGCATTTTGTGGTCAGATAAATCCCAATTTTCACTGGAATTCAGTTAAAACTGGGATAAAATAATAGCAACAGCGTGGCAGCTCTTGGATGTAATCTGTTCATTAAATTACGCTTGTAAATGAGATTATTGATAGTTCATCTGCACAAAAATAATCCAAAGAAGAGGTCATTTTTCAATAAATCAGATTTTTTTCATTTGGACAATTTATTGAAACTCGAAGCAGTGGAGATTTGGAAAAACAAATTGTTGCATTCGTGCCATTCCAGTTAATAGTTGGTGATCTAAAAAAAGCGTGTTTTAAAATACTCTTTATGGAATAGTTGCTTAAAAATCTGGGAAATGGGGTTTTTATTTATTTTTCCATCCTCTAATCCTTAAATTCTGGGATAACTGAGGTAAAGTGAAGGAATGGGAGAGGAGGAATGATGGGAGCTGAGTGCTTAAAGCAGGATTGGAGTGAAATGAAATGTGAAGGTGAAAGGTTATACAAGATTTAAATGAAGTATTTCTATTTATTGGGCAGAACTTGTGTGGTTTGACTTCAGATTTAGGTTGTGGTTTCAGCCATGTGGAATTTATTAAAATGAGCTTCTGCCCGAGTTCTGGCTTTTCCTGAGGATCACAGAAATCCCTTCATCCTAGAAAAAAAAATGGCTTTTGATTTTCCTGTGAATTGCAGGGAAGCAGATTCTTCCTGCTGGATTTGGAATGGGTCTTTACCTGTGGAAAACACAGAAATAACATCCTGATAACTTCTAATTATAGAAGGCTGAAAAAGTGTTGGAAAAAGTCATTTTGAAAAGCCTTTTTAATGGTATCCAACCTTCCTAAACCTGTCAGGAATGGTTAGACAGGAATTCTCTGGGTTGTGACAGGCACAAAAGGACAGAAAACGTCATAAATACTGGTTTTTTATAATTAAAGCTTTCAATATGGATCTAAAAAAACTCCACTGCTTCCTCAAATGGGCTTTTCCAAGCTCCATCCATGTCTGGGGCTGGAGGTGCCCTCAGAAGCTGCCTGGAGAGGAGCTGGAGCACCAAGAAATTCTGGGAATTCAGGCAGGAGGGACAAGTTCACCCTTTGCAAGGTTAATTGAAATCACCTCCCTGTGGCAAAACCCTTTTCCCAGCAATTTCACCTCCTTTTTCCCTCGGAGTCCACAGGTTTGGGGAGTCCTGGTGGATAATGAGCATCCTGGAGATTTGGGAAATGGGATCTCCAGCAGGTTCTGCTCGTGCTGGGCCTGTCACTCTCCATTTTATTTTATTTCGTGTGATTTCAGAGAGATATTAAATCAAAAGGTGCGTTATCAAAAGGTGCTGGCGAGCTGGAGGTTGGGAGAGCTGCTCTGGTGGCGATTGTGGAATTGCTATCAAAAAGATTCCTTAAATAATTAAATATTTCTATTAAAATATATAGGAAATCTAGAGAAGAACATGTCTATGTCATATACATTATATATTATATATAATATATATTATATATAATTTTTATATAATATAACTATATATAATTATGATTTTTACATGGTAACAAAAAGTAATTAATTAAATCCCTTGTATCTTGACATAAGCAGCAGTTAAAGAGAATTTCAATGCCAACCTCTTGGCATGATCATCACACAGATCCAATGTTTTGACACAGGATTATCAGGCTGTACGGGAGCAATCTGGGAAAGCAGAGTTCTGCATTTTGGGGCTTTTTTTAATGATAATATATAGATTGAATTGCACAAGATAACCAAGAACCTGTTGATTAAAATACTTTCTGCTGGTAAATAATCTTGAAAATCCATCAGCAAAACAACCCAACGCTAAAAAATCCATAACATAATCCCTCAATGATGCACCAAACAACATCTTTTCTATAAACCTTTCCCTGCAGAAGGTTTAATGCCCTTTTCCCAAGTAACTTCTTCCTGTTTCCAGGGGAAGAATCCAAGTGGAAGCCGTGAGCCTGCACTGGCTGCTTGCCATTGTCCCCCTGCTTTTAGCTGGCATTTCAGTGGAGCATTTGATTAATCATTTGTGTACTGCCTGTGATACCCCCAGATTTCCTGTGAGTTGTACATACTGCAGAAGACAATTATGTCAGGCCAGATTAAAGCAGGGAATTAAAGCAGAATAGCAGCTGAATTTGACCTGTGCTTTTGCTCTGGTTCCCTTTAGTGGAGCGAGTGCCACTCCAGCAAATGGATGGAGTCATCCATGACAGCCTGTGATGAATTGCTGTATTTATACTGGATATTTTAATAGCCTCACACTGATTTAAATTGAGCACGGAGTAAATTATAATTCAGTCACTTGACTGCTTGGATTTCACTTGACAACTCAGCCTTGTTTGTCCTGGAGGGTGGTGGGGAGCAGAGGAGACGGGCTCAGGTAGATTCCTCTCTCCAAAGTTAACCCTTTTCCCTGGAGCTGCTGGGAGGCTTGGGTTCACCTGTGCCTGAGTGGGATCCCAAAATCGCTGTATTTTGGGCAAAAAATTCTTTAGGAAGATGGAGCTTGATCAGGAAGATTGCTTGGAGCACCTTGCTGAATCCCAGAGCATCTCCATGTCATTTAAATTTTTTTTAATGCCCTTTAATTGACCTTAAGGTCCAATATCCTTCCCCAGCTCAACCATTTCAAGCAGTTTTGACACTGGATCCGTCCTGTCCATCCACATCCCTGAGGCTCCAGCACCCTGGGCAGACTCAGGTGATTCCAGGGAAAAAACAGGTCCTTTCCAACCCAAACCATGCCAGGACTCCAGGATGTTGCATCCAAATCTTTATTCACAGCTCCATCCTCAGTAGCGATGACTCTGAGGAGATTGTTTGGGTTCTTTTTTTTTTGCTTTAACACAGTTCCAGCCCGTGCTGGAAACTGTCACCTCATGAATCCCTGAAAGTTTTTTTTACCCATACAAAACAGGCTTGGAAATTTCACTCAAAAGGAGATGATAAATGCAGGTTAAGGTGGGATATAAATATTTTTTTCCTCTTTCTGTGCTGTAAATAAATAAGGTTCCTCCAGCCTTGACATCAGGTGGGGCCACACAAGCCACACATTTCCAGGCGGGAGAAAATAATTCTGCAGAGCAAGTGAGGCTGATCTCTCCTGATTAATTTTGGGATGAAATAAACTTGTAATTCCTCTGTCTGTGCCCTTCCCTTGGTGTCCTGAGCACCTGCAAATGGGGAAGCTCTGCTTTCCCAGGTTATCCTCAGTGTTGGGGGCTGTTTGTGATTAGGGTTGATGCAAAGGAGCCTCAGACCTTTCCTCATGCCAGGCCTGGTTGTTGGGGTGTCAGGGATATTTCTGGTACTGAGGTCAGGGAAGCCTTGGAAGGGAAATTCCTCGCCGGGATTAGAACCGAGTGAGATAAAATTTGAATTTTGCACCACTGACGAGATGGAATTCTGGTGATATTCCGTGAACACAACTGGTGGGATCCCAGCAGATGAATTTCTTAAGTTTTTCACGCTGGAAAAAATGTAAGTGAATATTGTTGGCAAATGATTATTGATCTGGACAAGTGTGTTAAACGTTTCTTGGCAGCCCTGTATTACACTTACAATTTAGTTCAGTGACAGCTTTTATAAATAACCCCAAAGCAAACTCCGGGAAGAGGCAGGTTATTGGCTTTTCTTGGAGACAGATTTTGGTGTGGTGTTTGGAAATGGGCTCCCTGTGTTCTGTTCTGTCAGCACTATTTCTGTAATATTTATTCTGTTAATTCTGCAAACTGACTGAATTTTGCTTCCCTTTAGCTTAACGTATTAAACTGGGAGGTCTTGGGTGGGGGCAGACTGAGCCTGGCTCAAAGCACTGAGTCCAGTTTGCTTTTTAAAGCAGAGCTTCATGATGAAGTTTTCAAGTCTTCAAAGAATCGGGGCAAAGAATTCCGTGTTAAATTTGATTTTCAGTGCCTTGTTAAGAGAGTCTGTCCTGAAAATCCTGAAAATTTTTAACTTCAGGAAGTGCAGCCCACCTTGGCTGCAGTCCCTGGTGCTCTGGTCCTGCTGAGGAATTGGAATGATGAGAAATGAGGGCAGGGATGGAGGAGGCACTGGATAAACTTGGCAGTGAGGGACTGGTTGGAGCTGCTCCAGGTCGGGTTGGTCGGAGGTGTTTTCCAAGGGCTGGAGCCCCTCTGGAGCCAGGCTGGGAGAGCTGGGAATGTTCACCTGGAGAAGAGAAAGATCCAGGGAGAGCTCAGAGCCCCTTCCAGGGCCTAAAGGGGCTCCGGGAGAGCTGGAGAGGGACTGGGGACAAGGGATGGAGGGACAGGACACAGGGAATGGCTTCCCACTGCCAGAGGGCAGGGATGGATGGGATATGGGGAAGGAATTGTTCCCTGTGAGGGTGGGAGGGGCTCAGCTGGAATTCCCAGAGAAGCTGTGGCTGCTCCTGGATCCCTGGAAGTGTCCAAGGCCAGGCTGGACGGGGCTTGGAGCAGCCTGGGATAGGAAAAGGTGTCCCTGCCCATGGCAGGGATGGGACTGGATGGGCTTTAAGTTTGCTTCCAACCCAAACCATTCCAAGGTTATCCGTCAATCCTTTCATTTCCATTTCCTTCCTGTTAAAATATCCTTTCCACCTATTTCTCTCTTTCTTGTGATCCCACAAGGATTCTTAGTCCATGGATCTTCAGGTTTTTTATTTTGAGTAATTCACTTGCCTTTTGCCTGACCTCAGATGGTATCTCTGTGTTTCAGGTCATACCCTTAGACATAACCCTGGAACTCCAGAAGCAGATCATGTCAGAGTTAGAAATTCTTTATAAGGTACGTGGATTTTACCATTTGAATTATTCTTGCTTCAGTTTTCTTGCAGCAGATTTTAAAACAGCCTCGTGTTTTTTCTCCTTTCTTTTCCCAGTGTGACTCCTCGTATATCATAGGATTTTATGGTGCTTTTTTTGTAGAAAACAGGATTTCATTGTGTACAGAGTTCATGGATGGTGAGTAGTGTATCCAGTTTGCTTTTGATTGCTAAGTAATTAAATGAGAAGGGGTTTTTTTTTGTGGAATGAAATGCAGCGGTATGGCTCGAAAATGTGGAGTATTAATAACATTGCAGGTAGTTAAAAAACCAGAGGAGGTTGGGATTGGGATTGTGGGGTATTCTCCATGGAATGCCGCGTTTTCCCCGTGTGTAACTTCGCTTACTTTTATGGAAAATGTAAATAGAAGAGAAATAAATGCTGCCTTAATTTGTGGTTTGATATTTGAGCCTCCCGTGCAATCTGTCCTCGCTGACAAAACAGCTGTTCCTCACTTGTAGTGTTTTGATAGCCAAAACAGCTTTTCCTTTAAAGAAATCTATTAACCCAATGTCCTGTGTGTTTGCAGTGGAAACCGTCTCTTAATTGCCAGGCGAGGAGTTATTTTCCAACCCAGCTGTTTGCCAGCTCGGTGCCGAGTTCCTCCTTGAGCCCCCTCTTGTTCCTCCCCACGTGAATCCTGAGCCCAGAAATATCCCCGACCCCACAGCCTGACGTGGCAGAGGTGTCCCAGCACTTTGCTTGGGATTCTTGGATATTCCTGGAGGAAAGGCAGGGAGAATCCCCTGGTGGCAGCAGTTTGTAACCCTTGCTGGCCTCTGTGTGGGAGCTCCTGTGGCAGATGCTGTCCCTGCGTGTCTCGGGCTCTTCCCAGCGCTGCGCTTTCCCCATCGGGCCAGAGCCTGCTCCTCCCACCAGGATTTCCTTAGGAGCCGGGATTTTATGCCCCAGCCAGGTTTTCCACAAAGGTTCAGTTAAGCTGGGTATCAAGAAGGAAAAGATCTCCCAAATAACTCGCTGTGGAGGGGAGGCTTCGTGGCAGGAAAAAATCCCAAAGCCAGAATCCCAAACATGGATTAAATCCATTAAACATCGTCGAGCAGCTCCTTCCTTTCTGGTGGGGAGCAGGGTGAAGCCCTTTAGGGTTTATGGTGCATTTTGTTTTCTCCCTGGTAAAATGATCTGGTTTTACTGTTATTTCCCTTTTTACTCTTCCACCTCTCTCCCAGTGGTGGCTGCACCCCGTTCCCAGTGTTCTCTCAGATCCTCTGGATGAAAAAGTGTTTTATTCAAGGTTTTATTAAAAAAACCCCAAAGCCCACGAGTTCAATTCTTTGCTGTTGTGCTGCTGGGTGACTCTTTGCCCTCTCTCTGAGCTGCCTCACAGTTGCACTCAGACTTACAAGCCCGTGTAAAGCAGTAGTCACACACAGCAAGGGAGCATCTGCTGCTGCCAAAACGAGCATCTGCCTGGAGTAGCGCTCCTAAAATTCAGATTGTGCTCCCGGAATTCAGGGATTTTTCCAAATGCGATGGACAGAAGCGCTCTGAATTCCTGTTTGAAGATATTTCAGCCTTTAGGGTGTGCATCCCTCGTGATGCAGCACCGTGGCAGAGTTTACTGACCGTGCACAAATTGCTGGGAATTGTTCTGGAGACGACCTCTGCTCTGCCTCGTGTTGTGCTCTCCTTCTGGCAGAAAGCACCAGCAATTGCTTAAAGGAAGAACAAAATGCAAATAAAGGGACCTTGCCTTGTTTTTTCCCCCAGACCTTTAATTTTGATTCATAAGGATGCAGGTAAAGAGAAGAAAAAACCACTTTTCATCTGCAGGTGAACAGCTTTAACCTTGTCAAATTTTGAGCCCTTTTGGCTGTTTTAGTTTCTGTTTCCTGAATCCATATCCCATGACTGCAGATCACAGGTTATTTCCTTCATGGGTGACCTGGATCCAGGTGGATCTGAGTCTTTTGGGGTGTTCAGGGGCACATGTAGGACCATATTGGTGCTTCCCTGGCACCTGCAACCAGGAAAAATCCGAGTAACTCCAGGCCTGCAAATACCGAAGCCCTGAGGTTGAACTGACCTGGATCGGCTTCCCACCTGCCAATTGATTTTAAAGAGCAACAGAGATGTGAAATGGGGTTTTCTAGGCTTTGCCCCTTTATATTTGTAATAAAGTTGATGTTCTAAATAAAGGTAGTGAAATGCCCTATTGCTGTTTACTTATGTGGTTGCCTCTTCCCCTTGAAACTTCTAAATTCCTGCTAAAGTCCCCTTGGAAAACAAGATGTGCAGGTGATCAGACTGAACCTAGATGTCTGCACACGTGTGGGAGCTGACGTTTTTGGATTTGGGAAAGTTTTTTTTTTTTACTGATTTTTTTTTTTCCTCCACAGAAAAATTCCAGATTTCCCCACTTGTTTGCAAAAAAATGTGCTTTCCTTCGTTTTTCCAGCAGCAGTTCCTTCAGAACCAGCTGTGACAGCCAGGTTTAGCAGTTTGAGGTGTGAGAAGAGGTCTTTTTTTGGTGCAAAATGTAAGGATATGTTCCAGGGATGAACGGGAACCACCAGCCATAGGATTGCCTTCTGTTTGGGTTGGTGATGAGCAGTGAGAGGCTGTGGAGCTGCAGCCTCTGATTTCCATTCCACAGCACTTCTATTTCCTTTAAAAACTGGGATTAATTATAATCCACAGGCAGTGTGGACAACACCAGCTGAAAGAGTCAATTTAATGAAGGAATGGGGGTTTCAATAACTTGGAATCAGGAACATTAGGGAAGATAAACAGAGTTCGTTTCTGACAGTGGAGACCACGAGGGATAAAAAACACCCTCCACCAAACTCCCCCCCCAGTCATTAGAGTGAGAAGTTACAGCATAAATGAGAATTGTGGTGTAATTAAGCCCCATCCAACCTGGCCTTGAACATTCCAGGGATCCAGGGGCAGCCATTCCTCTGGGAATTCCATCCCAGCTCCTCCCCACCCTCACAGGGAACAATTCCTTCCCAATATCTCATCCCAACCTCCTCTCTTTCAGTCTGCAGCAATTCTCTGCCTGCAGTTTCTTTGTCCATTCTTTACTTTGTTGGCCATTCTGCTTGGAGATTTTTAATTCTTAGTTTTGATTTTCTTTTCTTGCCTTAAGAATTTGTGTTTCACCCCAGGGACATTTTGGGCGCTGGTTTGATCACGAGTGGTTTTTGTAGAGGAGAAGGGAGGTAACACTTCCCAATCCCTTGGGAATGTCTGTAGGGCTGTTAGAGGGAATGAGGCTTCTTGGTGTCCCCATGAATGGGTGATGCTGACAGGGCTGTGCCAGCTTGGTTCCCATTCTGGATTTACTGGGAAAACTTAACCTGCTTCCCCAGGAACTCCAGGAATTTGTTTCAGGCATCAGCGTGGGCACAAGCAAACCGTCCCTGGTGTGATGTCAGGAGGAAACAGCTTTAATCATGGATATAAATATCATATTGGATACCACAGAATGGTAGCACCGGCCTTTGGGGACAAGAGTTGGGATACTTTGGACCTTGGAGTCTGCTTTTTGGGATGATTTTGTTATCCCCAAGACATTTTTCCACATGGTGTGGATTTTCTGATGTTGATATTCTGACCATTGACCGGGAGGTTTTCTAACACTTTGTTGTTGCTGTTTTCTGAATATGAATGCTGCAAGAAAAAAATCAGGAATGTGGTAAAAAGAGCCCCGAGTGCTGTTCCATGTGTTTATGCAGAGTTTGGGAGATTTTTAAGGTCAGTTATTTCTGACACAGTTATTGTTCTAGCATTGATGGTGTTTTTATTAATAACCAAGGCCTAGAAAACCCTTGGGGCTTCAAATCTGGGGCACTGTTTCATCTGGCATCACCTGAGCACGTGCTGTTTGTCCCTGCAGGGGGTTCTTTGGATGTTTATAGAAAAATTCCAGAACACGTTCTCGGAAGGATAGCAGTGGCTGTGAGTACTTGCATTGCTTTTTGTCTCTCCGTGTTTGACTGTGTGTGTAAAAAATCTCTGCTTTGAGTGCTCATTGGGGCACCTCCAGGGTCTGTGTGCTCGTGTGGAAGGAGGGTCCTTCCTCTCTCCTGCTCCTCCAAACCGTCCCCTGCACGGGGACTCTGGGATTAAGGAAAACTTCCTTCTGAATGACCAACACATGGGAGGCTGGAGATTCATGGGATGGTGAGAGGGATGGGACTCCTGAGAGCTGGGATTGTCCAGCCTGGAGAGGAGAAGGCACCAGGGAGAGCTCAGAGCCCCTTCCAGGGCCTAAAGGGGCTCCAGGAGAGCTGGAAAGGGACTGGGGACAAGGGATGGAGGGACAGGACACAGGGAATGGCTTCCCACTGCCAGAGGGCAGGGATAGATGGGATATGGGGAAGGAATTGTTCCCTGTGAGGGTGGTGAGGCCCTGGCACAGGGTGCCCAGAGAAGCTGTGGCTGCCCCTGGATCCCTGGAAGGGTCCAAGGCCAGGTTGGACGGGGCTTGGAGCAGGTTGGGACAGTGGGAGGGGTCCCTGCCCATGGTAGGGGATGGCACTGGATGGGCTTTAAGTTCCCTCCCAACCCAAACCTTTCCAGGATTCTGCTGTACAGATCTGTGTGAGAGGATGGGATAAATTGAGTGGGGTGAGGGGAAAAAGAATTTGCTGAAGGTTCGTGTGGTCACATTCCTTCCTGTCACCGTTCCTTCCCATCAGCCCTGCAGGATGGAGCACTGCTCTTAATCGCCTTTAATTAATTAATTAATTAATTATTGAATCAGCCTTTAAGCCCTCCTGTTCTCTGTGGTGCCTTCAGAAGGTGACTCGGGAGCCCTGGTGGGGATCCTTTGCCTCTGAGCATGTGATTTCCATCCTGACTGTCCTTGCTCTGCACAGAGTGACTCCATGAGTTTTCCTTGCCAGGCTGAAGGATTAAGTTGGTTCCTGCTGCCAGAATGCAGTGGCAGAACAGATTTCCTGTGTTCTCCTCAAGGCAGGTGAGGAGGATGAAGTTTCTCGCTTGGCACAAGCCCGACCTGGGCAGGGGCTGGTGCCTCACCCCTTTCACACCTGAGCAGCCACAGGGAAGAGTTAATAGGGGTCATTTTAGGGGTGATGAGTCTGTGATGTAGGAAGAACTCCCCAAAACCTCCTGGGTTTGGTCTCAAGGTGTTGACAGTGGGATCCTTAAAGCCCCTGGTAGCTCATCCTTGGGGCTCTGCAGCGTTCAGCTGCTAAAAATTCACTGGCCATTGATTGAAAACACAAATTACAGACCAACAGAAATTTAAAAAGTTAAAAAATCCATCTTCCTCCACAGCTGAACACAGGGTAATGACCAATGTCTCGGTGGATCTCACCAGGGAGGGAGATACTGCTAAACAATTGCTAAATATAAGGAATACTTTGATAACTTAAGCAGTTTAAAGCATAACAAAGTTATTCTATCATGTGCCATTTAATTAAGTGCTGGGTTTTCACATTCATTATACATCAAGCTGACAATTTAAATCCTTTAATCCAACACAGGCAGCTATTTAGTCTCTGTTCATTGTAATTCACAGCTCTACTTTCCTCTTAATTTGTGTGGCCTGCCCAGGGTGATGAACATCCCTCTCTGATGCTGTTTCCTCTGAGTAGCTTCAAATCTGCTCATTATGTACCTGGCAGTTCCTTGTGGAATTTGAGTGCTTTTCACCTCTAGTTGAGGGAGAACGTTTCATCTCCTCTTCCCTCTGGAGCAGGGAGTGGGAAGTTGCTCACAGCATCCCCATACCCCTGATGATGCTGATGATGTGGATGGTTTGATAACCCTGGGCTGGGCCTTCCAGCATTCCTTCAGCTGCTCATTCCTTCTCCTTTTCCTTATCTCACTCACGGTGTGTGTTTAATCCATCCACACCTCATCATTCCCTTGGTGTTGTCTCTCCTCTCCCCCATCCTCCCCTCGGCATTCCACAGGTGTTCTCCTCCGATTTCCCTCTCATCCATAATGGCGGTGCCTCAGCCCCACCTTTTGTCTCGATATCTGTGGTTTTTTGTTCCCCTGGGGGTCGTTTTGTCCCTGATCAGTCAGCTTGTGAGCCTGACTCCCTGACATGGATACTTACCTCTTCCTAGTTATTTTATTTCCTGCTTTCCCGTGCGCGCTGCGGAGCAGGGGGTCAGGAGAGAGGGGAACAAAGGAGCTTCAGAGAAGGGACTCGGCCCTTCCTCCTGCTCTCGGAGCAGAAGGTGTGCGCTGAGGCTGAACCAGCGCTGGCAGCTCCTCTGCTCTGGTGCCGATTTTTGGCGCAGTGGAATTGTTGGAAGGAGGCAGCAGAAGCCTTTTGTTTTCCCTGGGATTTCTCGGTGGCAGCAGGAATGGCTCCGGTGAGCCTCCCCACGTTGTGTCTGAGGTGGCAGCAGAGCCCTTTTTGGGGGTTGGGGCACCTTTGTGCCGAGTCCTGCACGCAGACACCGTAATCCCCCTGAACAGCTTGGGGAGATTACCCAAATCCCGGGATTGCTGCTCGCTGCTGCCCAGGAGGAGAGTGCCAGACAAAAGCTGCAGCTCACACCGATGGGTTTTGGAGACAAAACCTGCAGCTTCCATAGTCTCTTTTTTTTTCCCAGTCTGTTTTTTTCCCTTCCCTATGTCCAGAGCCATTTGTCTTTTATTCTCCCAAGACATGTCCAGTGCATTAATCCATGGAAACTGCTTAATAATACGTGTGACCTGCACATCTGCTAACTGGAATAAGCTCCTGGTGTATTTGTAGAAGTTTTGGAGTGAAACCATTCCCAGAAGAAAAGGAAGCAGCGCATCCAGGCATTCCCTGCATCCCAGCACTTCTCTGGCCCCGACTGTAGGATTTCTGTGGTTGGACTCGATCTGGGAGGGCTTTTCCAACCTGAATGGTTCTAAATGGGCACCGCTGGGTCTGCCTCTCTCATACATTCCCCTCTCAACCAGGCTTTCTCATGGATGTGGAACTGCGGGAGCAATTCCAGAGGAGGCCACAGAGCTGCTCCGAGGGCTGGAGCTGGGCTGGGAGAGCTGGGAATGTTCACCTGGAGAAGGGAAGGATCCAGAGAGAGCTCAGAGCCCTTCCAGGGCCTAAAGGGGCTCCAGGAGAGCTGGAGAGGGACTGGGGACAAGGGATGGAGGGACAGGAAACAGGGAATGGCTTCCTGTCCAGCCTGACCTTGGACACTTCCAGGGATCCAGGGACAGCCACAGCTTCTCTGGGCACCCTGTGCCAGGGCCTCACCGCTCTCACAGGGAGCAATTTCCCCCTAATATTCCATCTATCCTTGCCCTCTGGCAGTTTGAAGCCATTCCCCTTTCCTGTCACTCCATCCCTTGGAAATAGTCTCTCTCCATCTTTGTTTTTGCTTCCTTCAGGCACTGGAAGGCCACAGTTGGGTCACCCTGGAGCTGCTTTTCTCCAGGCTGGACAGTCCCAATTCTCTCAGCCTTTTCTGTAGCAAACATGGAGGGATCTCTGACTTCACAGTAAAATTCATCCCTGTTTGCTACGTGAGACACAATCAGTGAGACGGGAAAATCTCTCTCCTTGCTCCTGTCCTTTATTTGTGTGGAGGACTGGAGTGGTTTTAAAGGAAAAGTGGATCCTGGGAGCCCTAAAGTGACACTGTGGTCGCTCCTGGCTTGGTGTTGCCGTGTCCTGAGTTGGGCTGTGGGTGTAAAACCCTCTCTCCCTTCGCTTGCCACTTCACACATTTATTTTCCCTTCCATTTCTGAAGCAGTGACACTGTGCTCTGTATTTTGAGCGCTAATGTTGATTGAAGTTCTCCCTGAAAGGATGTGCACTTGAACTGTCAGGAGAGTGAGTGATTGACAGCAGGCAGAAGTACTTTTTGTGTCAAGGCTTTGTCAAGGCATTGTTGTAAAACCTCCTTTACTGAATACCAATAATTCCTGCTCCATCTTCCATCAAAAGATTCTCCCTTCCAGCACCGTTTTAGAATAATATTTAATGCTTAAGAGTCCTTCCCTAACAGGCATATGTAAGGGGAGTGAATAACGAGCT
>VXAD01003711.1:364626-390739 GCA_013399195.1 Dicrurus megarhynchus | reverse complement strand
AAAAAAAAAAAAAAAAAAAAAGGAGAAACCCATTACATTTTTAATGTTTCTGAAGTGTCTGGAAGTAGCTGCTCTGGTTCCTGCTGTAATTCCCCCATCTGCTCCCTCATCCCGGGAGCACAGTTGGGGGGTGTGGTAACCCAGGTCACTCCTGAGGGAAAGAGGAATCAGGAGAGGCGTGGGGGATGTTAAATTCCAAACCAGAGAGGTGAGACCATTCCCCGTGGGGTGACTCCTGCTTTTGGAGGGGCTGGCAAGGCGGGGCGAGGCCCTGGTGAGGTGAAGGGCCATGGCTGGGTCAGCGCCAAATCCTGCGATGGCTGGGTGGGNCCAAATCCTGCGATGGTTGGGTGGGAAGGGACGTTAAACCCCATCTCATCCCGTTCCATGGGCAGGGACACCTTCCCCTATCCCAGGCTGCTCCAAGCCCTGTCCAGACTGGCCTTGGACACTTCCAGGGATCCAAGGGCAGCCACAGCTTCTCTGGGAATTCCATCCCAGCCCCTCCCCACCCTCCCAGGGCCGGGACATCAGCTCTGGCTCCTCCTCAGTCCCACACATCTCCATCCCAAGGGATGGCTCTGACTGGGAGCATGGGCTGTCCTGGCTGGGGGAAAGAGGGAGGTGGCCAAAAGAACAAGCAGAGATCAAGTAAGGACCTGGATTTTATGGAATCAAAGAATCATTAAGGCTGGAAAAGCCCTCTGCGGCCATCGAGTCCAACCATTCCCCAGCGCTGCCAAGGGACACTGCCCCATGTCCCCAGCTGCCACATCCAGAGGGCTTTTAAACTCCTCCAGGGATGGAGACTCCCGTGCCAGGGCTGGACAACCTTCTCCTGGGGGGAAATCTTTCCTAATACCCAACTTGACCTTCCCCTGGCACGATTTGAGGCCGTTCCCTCTCACCCTCTGTCCCCCAGGTTGAAGGGCTGAACCTGGCTTTGGCCCTGGGCTGGTTTAAAAGAACAGAAATAACCCAGAGCCCACCAGCAGCTCGGAGCAGACCCAGATTGCTGAGGTGGCTTTGTTTCTGTGATGGTTTAAACAACTCACCTGCTCTCCTGGATGCTGCCAGATGCAGGGATTTATCAGCTCCATCCTCTCACAGCAAGAGGAGGAACAGTTTGATGCTGGAGTGCCACAGGAGTTGTCAGAATTAATAGAAAAGAGAAGGCAGCAGGAACATGCATGGCTGGGTATGGCTCTGAATAGGCTACGCAGCCGTTGCCACACTTTTATAACACCCAAAAAGAAAAGAAAACTAATTTTAAAAATTTTGTTCAGCTTTCTCTGGCCACCTTCTGATTGTGATTTGGAGAGAGCATTGTGGAGCATGAATACTTTTCTTGTCCTGCTGCTGTGCATTTAGAACCTGGTTCAGATTTTTGCTGTGCCAGTAGAACAAAATCTCCCCTTCTGCCTGGGTTTCCTTGCCTTGATTAAGGAGCGGCTCCGGGGTTTTGATGAATGGTGTTTGGTCCTTGCTGTGGTCTGAAGAAAAGCTCAGAAACTGATTTTTCATCACACTTCTGGTTTTTCTGGCCTTGCTCTGTTGCTGGATTGACCCGGGCAAGAGCAGCCCTGCAGAATGCCGTGGAGGGGACCATGAGCATTCCAGGTTCAGCAGCTTCCCCAAGGATTGGCTTTCAGTATTATTTTACCCATTTTTAGGATACAGAAAATATGTATTTCTGTATCTTCAAAGCAGGGACAGAGGGATGGAATGGAAGACAGGTGATTAATTTCTCCAGGTGATGTCCTTCAGCTGTCTCCTGGTTTTGATGCTCAGAGGTAAAGGAAGGAATTTTGAGCCCTGACTTCCTTGCTGTCTCACCCAGGGCAGAGCAGGGGCCTGGTGGAGAGTCAGGAATTTCCAAGGAAGGGGTGAAGCAGTCCCAGGGCAGAGCTGTGTGCCTGGAGCAGGGATTAAAGCAAAGGAAACAAACAATGAGCAAGTCTTTTATTGCAGATCAGACATCTCAGCAAATATTACAGCTTAACTTCAAAACAAACCTCGCAACTAATGAGGTGATAGCCGTGCATATTAATAAACCCCGAGCTGGAGTCGCAGCCATCACACCCACATCAAACATAAACATAAGATTAACACCTCCACCACTTCTTTGGAAGATGTGAGAATGTCCCAATGATAAGTGTGCTCTTTTCCCCAGAGGATAAGAAGTAGAAATGGAAGGGTAATGAGAAATTAACTTAGATTTAAAACAGAATTAGCAATTAAACAAGTCTAATCATGTACAAAGTCAAAGTTTGTATAAAGACAAACCAAAATCTGTTAAGTTCAAGAATAAGTATAGACCGTGTGCATTTTATCTGGTGTGTTTTGCTTTGTTCACACCTGCTTATTAAAGGAGGTGCAGGAAATAAATGTTACCCACTTGTGTTTAATTGTACTGAGCTGGATTGCTGTGCTTGGCTCTGTGAGTACTGAGGGTGTTTATATATATATATATTACACACATATATATATTTATTTCATGGTTTGGGCACCTCAGTTCCTGGTTAGGTTTTAAATTGGTGCCAGAGTTGTGGAAGTGTTGCTGGTTTGAAATGTGGGGGAATCGCGGATGTGGAGCTCTCGTGCACTGTGGGTTGCCCTGTGGCAGGAGGAGGTTTGTGCGTCGCTCAGACCATCTCCTTTTTCCCCAGTTAAATTCCAAACCAGAGAGGTGAGACCATTCCCCGTGGGGTGACTCCTGCTTTTGGAGGGGCTGGGAAGTCGGGGTGAGGCCCTGGTGAGGTGAAGGGCCTTGGAAACCCAAGGTTATTCCACTCCTCTTTGTTCTGGATCAGCTGGGGAGTGCTGGTGGGGAGGGACAGGCACTGGATGAGCGTTCCCATCTTCTCACCAGCGATTGTTTGATGAGGATTTCACCAAAGATGTCCAGAGCAGCATATTTGACTGCCCCGCTCTGCTGTTTGATCTCTGTGGGAAATAATCAGCGTTAGGGCCCCCTGTAATGAAGCACAGACACAAATCCAGGGGGGTGGATGTGGATGTATCAGCCTGGGATAGTAGAAGGTGTCCCTGCCCATGGCAGGGGGGACAGGATGAGCTTTAAGGTCCCTCCCCGCCCAACCCATCTCAGGATTCCGTGTTTCCATATGTTTATTTATGTCTGTATGTATAGCTGAACACACGCTTGCCCACTCATGGACCACTTAAGGCTTATTTAAAAAAAAATAATCCTGGCCTCTGCCAAACCACGCTGCTGCCTTCCTTGAACCCGGCCTGTTGCTGTTTGCTGTTTTTAAAAGACAGGAGAAGTCAAGAGACAGCTTTTAAAGAATCTCAGGGCTTTTTTTTTTTTTTTTTTTTTTCCCTCACATNTTTTTTTTTTTTTTTTTGTCTCCCTCACACAATCATGAATCTGTTTGCTTTTCAATGCCACCAACGAGTGAAATGTTTGGTGTTCAAAAAGCTGAACCTCTGATGGTTCTGTTTACTGGTAAGTAAGAGCTTGGAGGTCCCGTTTATTTGCAGAGAGGTGAAACTACTCAGGCAGCTCCATCACGAGGAGAACTTGTTCATCCTCCATAATGATGCTTCATAGAAATCATTTGTATTAAGCAAGCCCTGGTAATGGGAGCATAATGACCCCTTTTGGCTCTTGTTTAAATTCTTTCACTTCTAAACACTAATATTAATCACAAGCAGATGGTGCAGAACATTATTTATGCACATTCGTTTCCCAACCCCAAAAAAATGTTTAACCCATTAACTGAAGTGGGTTATGAAACCAACAGGCTAATTTGCTGATGGCCTGATTTTTCTCCCTGCTTTCAGTGCAAGATATTTCCTGCAGGGTTGCCACTTCCTTCTCGTTTTGAGGAAATGCACACAGCCATTGGAATGCACAGCAAATATTTGATTAAATTCCCTGATTTTGTGGTGCTATTTAATTCTGCTGGAAGGACAGCTTGGATTTGCTCTCACAGAGTTTGTTGGACTGCCCCTCGCTCTGCAGGGTCCCCAGCCTCCCATGCCCGTCCTTAATGGGCCAACTGCTCAGTGCTTTCTTCCTTTTAGGATTTTCTTTTCTTTTCAGCTTTGTTTGTGGAAGGATTTCAGGATCAAGCAACGCTTAATGAATGACAGATGGTTTTTTAATTCTATCAACTTAGTGCCACATCCCACGTGGCAGAGGGGAAGGGGAGATGGGGCCTTGGCTCTTCCTGGGTGGGAGCTGGGCAGTCCTGCTGGGACAGGGCACAGACGTGGGGTGGTGGTTTCCTCTGTGGGTCGTGTTGAGGGAACAAGGATGTGTGGGCTGCTCTTGGAGAGCACAGAATCCTGGAATGGTTTATGTTGGAAGGACTAAACTCATCCAGTGCCACACCCTGCCATGGGCAGGGACACCTCCCACTATCTCACAGTGCTCCAACCTGGCCTTGGACACTTCCAGGGATCCAGGGGCAGCCACAGCTTCGGGGAATTCTACCCCAGCCCCTCACACCCTCCCAGGGAACAATTCCTTCCCAATATCCCATCTATCCCTGCCCTCTGGTAAGTGGGAAGCCATTCCCTGTGTCCTGTCTCTCCACCTTGCCCATTTGGTTGCTGATTATTTTTATTTTATTATTTACAACTAAATAATACAACTTGGATTTAACAAAGTCACTCAGCTCCGAAGGAGGCAAAACTCCATCAAAAGTGCAGCACATGGATTGAACTCCTAAAGATGGAGATCAGGAAACACAAACTGAGGCTCTGGATGCTCAGGACTGGGTTTTCTGGGGGCAGGAGAATTACAGTAGTGTTGATACCTCACCTCAAAAGTACTGATCCACTTGGGGTCTGTAAGGAACTATTGAATGCTCCCATTTTTAATCTGGATTTTTAGCTCAAATATAGGCGAGCATTTAATCAGCCTCTTAATTGAGGTTATACATTTCTACATCGCAGAGACAAATTAAGGCAGCCACTGTGGTACCAGGAAACAGCTGCTAAACCAAGGCAAACCTAATGATAAACAAAATTAGGTTCTCTTCTAGTTGGGTTTCATCCATCTGCCCCCAACCAGTGCTCACTTTTAAAGGAGGCACAGAATCAAGCTATTGCTTTTAATCCATTTTGACAGAAGAAAGCAGTGATTAGGCAAAGCCACTGTGCTCTAATCTCCCCACATTTAAGCCAGGCCATAACATGCACATTCTGCTTTCCCACTGGCATCCCTGGAACAGCAAAGATGCTCAATGTTTCCTGCACTAAAGCCAGGCTGGATGTTCAGCACTTTATTCCCATGTTGATTTTACAGCAATGCACCAACTTCCTTTGGCATCGGGGGGAGGCAGCAGTAGGATATTTGCACTGACAGGATGGTTTTGGGATGGACATTGATGGTTTGTTTGCTGGGATGGGGTTGGTTGATCATTTTGGGGCTTTGCTGGCAGTTCACCTCTGCAGAAGCCCTGAAACATGGATGTGGAGCCAGAACCTCTGAGGAACAGTGCACAGAGCAGAGCTGCAGAATTAGTCCCTGTCCAAACACGGCACTTCCATCTCTCCCTATGGAATTCCATCTTTTTTTTTTTTTCAGGCTGATTTTCCAGTTTGTTAAAATCCCTGTGAGTTCTATTCCTGTCCATCAGTGCACTTGGTTTCTCTTTCCGATTGGTGTCACCTACAGGTTTAATGATGTGCATTATTGGTATTGTTTAAAGTCATCTGTGCAATACCAGTTCATATCTGTATGCAGAGGATGTACTTTCTATTTATATATATATATATTTATATATGGAATGTTATCTGTGCTGCTGACTTACAAACCATTGCATTTGAAATAGATTTTTGTAATGTTTCCTATCAAAACCTACCATGCCAATATTCACAATGCTCCCTGGATATTTGGGGTTGTCCTGTGCAGAGCCAGCAGCGGGATTTTGATGTGGGTCCGTTCCATTCGAGGATCTTCTGTGTTTCTATATATATGGTGTATATATTATCCTGGATAATACGGATAATCCAGTTTTTTCCCCCCAAACAGATGTGAAGCCGTCCAATATGCTGGTGAACACCCGGGGCCAGGTGAAGCTCTGTGACTTTGGGGTCAGCACCCAGGTAATCCTCTCCTTTGCATCTCTCCCCATTCCCTTTCCAGTGTCAAAATCACCTGGCAGCCCCACAGCCCACCCCTCTCTGCTGGGACAGCCCTATTCATTTTTAATCTCCGGGCAACTTTTCCTTCATCTGAATATGATTGTTCATTGTTTAATGACAGTAAAAACTGCTGATATTGTAATTACTACTTACGAATAGCAAACTTCATTGATATGCAGCTTTGATCTGGGAGCGTTTGGGCCAGACAAAAGGGAGGGCAGAGCACGAGACGTGTCTGGGGAGCCCAACTGGCCCACAATAAAAATTAATATTGGGAGCAACAATAGTGGTGGGCTCTGACAATGTGCAGCACAAATTTTAATTAATTTCCATTTTGGGCCTCCCTGGAGAACTTCTCTGCTAGTGACCCATGAGCTCGCTGTGCTGTTGATTTGAATTTCAGCACCTTTTCCTCTCAGCCAAACACGAGGCCCAAAGAGAAGGTCAGCCTTGTATTATGGGCTGTCAGGGGCTGTTGTCCCTCCAGCGTATTTAGTGCTCCTCGCATTCAGGGGATGAATTGGGGCTTTATTCACATCTTGAGCCAGCTGAGTGAGAAATGAGTGTGCTCAATCCTACTTCCTTCCAATTGACTTTTTATATCAGACTAGTTTGGGGTACTAAAGCGAGAAGCATCCTGTTTAACACAATTGTTTAAGGTTATCTGCCATAAACTGTAATGCAGTGCTTGTTTAAATTGGAATCCTCATTCCCAACCCAGGCGAGATTTAATCATTTTTAACGCCTTGGCAGATAAATTTGTTCCCTTTTTACATAATTTTTAGTTGATTTATAGGAATGATGATTGTAGGTTAAATGAGGAATAATTGCCCATTTTATTTCCACATTATCTTTATATTGTTCTAACAGACTGTTTTGTCTGATAGCTGGTGAATTCCATAGCCAAGACGTATGTCGGAACAAATGCTTATATGGCGGTAAGTGCATTTATGCAGGAATAACATTGAAATGGAGCTGTTTGTCCTCACTCCTCTTCTGTCTGGTGCAGGATCTGTCCTAAATCAATCCTCAAACTCCCATCTCTTCCATCCCCTGTCTTCATTCTGTGGGACAACTCCACTTCTTGCTGAGAGGGAAGAGTAATGTTGGAAAAGTGGGGGGTTTAATGTATTTTTAGTTATTCTTACTGCCCTGTGACAACTGGGAGCAAAGAGAGCCAGTTGGATATTCAAAAAAACCAATTTTTCACTCGTAGCTTGTGGCTCTTTGCAGATCAGTGACAGCCCCAAACTCTCCACAGTTTGGCAGTGCTGGACTTTAGGGAAGCATTTAAACCTGTGCAGAGGCTGATGGGCATTCCTAAACACCCCGTGGGGATGTTTCCTGTGGAAATCTGAAGCTAAAAACGTTGGGATTGATGATATCAGGGCATTAAAATGCAAGTTGTGTAGTTCATAACACAGCAAGTCATCAGTACTTTCCCTTTTCCAGACAAATTTGGGTCAGTCTTTGTTAACATGAGACCACTGCTGTCCTGTTTGTGTACCTAAAGCTGAAATTCCCATATTGTTTTAGATCCCATTGGCGCATTGCTAAGGGTGGGGCAAGGTTTGGGTTCGGAGCTGCCAAGTGGCCTGTGCTGCTCCTGTCACCGAGATCACCACGGTGCCAAGAGCCAGCCTGAGAGGGAACTGCACAAATCAGAGTGGATTTCCCATCAGATCCACTGGATCCTTTTCAGTTCTCCATTTCAGACGTGAAAACTTCGCTGCCTCAGTTTAAAGCAGTTTATGAACCCCTCTTACATTTGGCTGTTAAAATTCTTCGAGCAAACTGCTTCTAATATTAACGATGAGAAAAGAAGTGCTCTGCTCGTTTAAAATAAAAATGTAAACAGCACAAAGTGGTTGATGCTCGTGTTTTTCAAACCTCAGGAAAGGGGAGAGAGAAATCCATGACCTTTAATCGCTTTCAGGTATTTTTTTCTGACTTTCTTCTCAGAAGAAAGCGGCGCCAGGTGCCCATTTATTTGCTAAGTGCTTTTCCACTCAAGGTGTTACTCATTGTGTGGCTTCTGAAAGGCTCATGTCACTATCCTAGAAAGACTTGGGCTGTCCTGTGTCATCAGAATGCTCTGCAGAAAAATGGGGTTTTTTGAAAAAAAAATATAGATAAAAAAAGAGCTGGAATACAGAGATCCAGACAAAGAAACAGCTTCAAATTAATCAACTTTTCCAACTCAGCTGTTACTTCAAACTGGTCTTAAGCAGGGCTGAGAATTAAATTGTATTATGCTTTTAGTGCCCAAACCAAGATTACAGTTCTCTTTCCCAGGTGTACATTAAATAAATTGCTTTTTTTGCTGTCTTGTTTCTGGATGAATGTGATGCCTCCATCTCTTAATTGTGAGGGAAAAGTTGAAGCTCAAATGTGCTTGATCTGATTTTCTGTGTTAAAATTGTTTTGCTTCTCGATTGAGTCATTTGTTGTCATCGGATTTCTAGGCAAGTCCTCAAAAAATAATGAAGGTCATAAGGTTTGGTTCACCCACTTGGCAGAATTCCACTGTCAGGGAATTTGAAACTGTTAAAAAACCTGAGGTTTTCTGTGAAAGAACTGGGAAAAAAAAAAAGCTTTTTGATTGAGAAATTAAAATTTCCAACCAAAAGGCGTTTTCTGTAAAATCATGTTGTCATTACTTTATATAGAAAAAAAAAAAGGATGAGAAAATAGTCAGATGTAGAAATTTTTAAGAGAAAATACTTTGGGCTGTGTATTTAGAGTGATCCATGTGTTGCACCCTTTATGCATCTGTTACTCCTATTTTCCTCTTCTTTTCCATACTTTTGAATTCATCTTTTGTTTAAAAACCTGATTTATTTACCCATATCTTTTGTGAACCCATAATTCCTCGGCAGAAGTTGCTGTTTAAAGCTTGAACTTTAAGAACAAACAATTTAATATTGCTCAACGTGAATTATAAACCTGATTTGGTGCCTCAGGAAGGGTCTAAAAAATTGGGTGGGTGTTACCACCTTGCTTGGCCCAGGGTAGCACATCCCATATTATGCTATGAAATTATTTTTGGCTGCACCTTTGCATCTTTGTGAGGATATTTGTCAGTATAAAAAGATGTTTAAAAATCCCATGATGCTGTTGCAAACATTTCTAAGATATTGCTGACCTAGGCTAATTATACTCAATGAATTTGAAAAAAAACAAAAAAAAAGGTAAAATAAGATTTTTGGGTCACTAACGAATGAGATTAGGTCAAAGAGCTTGAAATTGTGGGTGTTTTTTTGGGTTGTGGCAGTTTGGGAAGGTTGTTTTCAGAGGGGCTGTGGGCAGCACTGTGGTTTTTATTTAACGCTCACGCTGCGATAAAAGCGCCTGACCTGGGATTAGCAGCACAGAGTAAACACCCAAAACCACATTGGACTGGCACTAATTTGGGAGTTTGTTTTCTAACAAAGGTCTCTGGATTATTAAAGACTGCAAACGCAGCCAGTGCTTTGTAGGTGGCTGGGGCAGACAGGTGCATTAACAGCACAGTGGGGAGAGGAGTCTCAGGGAGCCTTTTATTGTTGCATTTCATGCTGTACTTGACCTTGGAAATGCTTAAATTGTAGCTTTCAAGTGAAAACCAGCAGATATATTTTACAGCACTCCATTTCATGAGGCATTAAACCTGCTATTAATAGTTTGGAGTGGGGGCTATTTTTTTTTTTTTCCTACAGGTCAAAAACCCAAAATTAAGACGTATGTCAACTAAAATTGCCACCGTGTGGCTTCGGTGATTCTTTTGGCTTCAGTAACTTTGCTTTTTAAACTGTAGTTACTCCCCAGCCCCTGGACTCCACACAGGGAATCTTTTCCTGGCTATGCTCCCTGGGTTTGGGGAGGGATGTGGGAACCACTGGATTCTCTCAGCTTGACCTTGTGCTTCGCTCTCGTGCATGAGCCCTTGGCTTTTTCCTTGGATTAAACGACCCAAACACAAATCCAAGGCCAGCCTTGCTAGGTGCGTGGGCACAGATTTTCCTGAAGAGAGGATTTGCTCTCGGCCAGGTTTTCTGGGGAGCTCTGAAACGTCTTGGTGCCGAGGGGCAGCTCCAAGCTCTGCTCTGGGATCAGCGACAGGCCCCAGGGAATGGCTGGAGCTGTGCCAGGGGGAGGTTTCGCTTGGATTTTAGGAAAAGGTTCTTCCCCCAGGGGGTGGCTGGGCACTGACCAGGCTCCCCAGGGAATGGGCACAGCCCCAGGAGCTCCAGGAGTGTTTGGACAACGCTCCCAGGCGCAGGGTGGGATTTTGGGATGTCTGTGCAGGGCCAGGAGCTGGGCTTTGATCCTTGTAGATCCCTCCCAACTCAGCGTATCCCATGATTCTGTGATTTTTCCCTTCCTTGTCCCAGAGTAGCTTTTGTGCTGCATCCCTGTCTGTCTGCAAGGCTCAGGAGGTTTTTTCTCTGCCTCTCTTCGCAGCCTGAGCGGATTTCAGGAGAGCAGTACGGGATTCACTCGGACGTTTGGAGCCTGGGGATTTCCTTCATGGAGGTAAGCAGAGAGCTCTCACCTTCTCATGCACGTTGCAAGACTCAAATTAACTCTTAACATCAAAATAACATCAAAATGTTTGAATTTACCCTTTGTTTATTCTTTAAATTCCCTGTACATTCGTATGCTTTCACCTGTTGCAGATTTTGGCTGTATTTAGAATGGGTTTGTCCATTTGAGGTTTTGAATAAAACTCCATATTTGAGTAGGAACTGGGGCCCAGTGCATGGAGGCTTCTGCATCCCCTGAGCACCTCAGGGCCTGAAAATGATGCTATTTTTGGGCTGCATCTTCCCAGGCCAGGCCTGTGTGGGTGATTGTTGGGGTTAGAACAGCAGATTCGAGGTTGGAGCTGCTTAATGGCCTTGCAAAATCTTGGCAGAAATATTTTGCACCGTTGTTGGAGCCTCTATCCTGTGTGATTAAATAAAGTGGTTGGATTGAAGTGTTCACAGGGGCTTTTAGGAGAGATTTCTCACAAGCAGAGTTTGCAGCAGGAGAAAATCTATGAAAATGAAGCTGTTCAAAGAGAATGTGGCTGGAAATTGTGTGGTTTGGGGGTTGGAAAGGGATGATCTTTAAGGTACATCCCCAATCCAAACCAGTCTGGGATTCTAAATGCAGCCATCCAGGAGCAGCAGCCACAGTTGCTGCAGTTCTGGGCAGAATAAGATCGGTTTTATTCAGGAAAAGCGGTTTATTTTCAGTTTAAGCTTCATCAGGTGTTTTAAAAACATGAATTTTTATAAAAGCAGATGATTGTTGATAGGAAAGTGAACCCAGAGGGTTGAAGCTGAGGAGCAAGGCCTGTGTTAGGATCATGTCTTGACCAGGAAAATCAGATCTGGTGTGATCTGGGCTGGGAGAAGGGACCAGTGGTGGCAGAGGGATGTGGTCACACAGCTCCTCCACACTGCCCTGGGCTGGCCACAAACCCTCGAGCAACAGCTCTCAGGGGAGATTCCCAGCTTAAGGACAGTCCCAGGAAGGAAATTTCCCTCCTTTCATCCTCTAAGAACCTTCACTCAAACCATGGATGACTTGCACCATCTTTCCTGCACGGCCTGACAAAGGCACAATGTGATTAACCAAAATTCTCAGTGCCTCTCTCTCTCCTTCTCTCTTTCTCTCTTTCTCTCTTTCTTTCTCTCTTTCTCTCTTTCTTCCTCTCTTCCTCTCTTCCTCTCTTTCCCCTTCTCTTCTCAATCATCATTAAGGTGAAGCTGGATGTGCCTTTAGGTGAAGTGCAGCCAGTATTTTTTGCAGAAGGTGAGGTACAAGTGAAGCAGTCTCCGTGCTGGCCCTCTGCATCTTGGCAGATTTCATCTTTTGTAGCCTCAAAATGAACCATTTTTACATTTTCACACAATAAATTCCTTCCCAAAGCTCTTTTAACCAAAATGAAAGTGGTGAGTGCTGAATCACTGCTTCCAGATGTGGTAAATCAGTGTCACCAAAGCCAGCTCTGAGTGGCAGGGATGACACACTTCGATGTGTTTCAGGGTGGGGAGGGAGGGCTCTTCCTTTGTGTTACTGCACATTTGAATGGTTTGGGATGCTGGAGAGCCCTCACTCTGCATTTGGGGAGAGATACAAACCATGTTCATACACTCTGGAAATAATCCTAGCCAAGAAAGGGCTGAAATTGTATTCCAGGAAGTCTTGAGTGTGGTGTTCTTGGTGATAGAAAGAGCGATGTAAGTACAGGACTTCATAAATAAAGCATTTCCCAGTTCCTTTGCTGAAATGAAAACCGTGCCCCAGCAGCTGAGTGATCCACCACATACCCAAGATATTTGGAGTTTATTTAGGGTTGTTAGTGGATAACTTGGCTGGCCGTCAATTCCATTTGCGGGGTGAATTTTATTAGGAAAACTCCTTTCATTTGCGTTTCCACCTCTGTTTGACGCCTTCCCAACTTTTTTCCTCCCTCTCTCTCCCACTTTCCACGGATGCCCCCTGAACCAGATGTGCAGGAACCAATTTGGGGCTGTGTGCTTTGTTAATTGGTTTGTCAGCTGCTCCTGCGAGACCTCTCCCCACCACGAGCAGGGCTTTATTGAAGTGCTCTGAGTGATGTGTTAAATGATGAAAGCAAGGACAGGGGCTTAGAAAAATGCCTCCAAAAAGGTGAAGAAGGTGCTCCAAGAGCCACACAAGGTCACTGTCATTAGAGTAACACCGTATTGACATGGGGATTGGGAGTGGAGACGCCCAGGCTCTGGCTGCTGCAGCTGTTAAAAAGGGAAGCTGGCGTTTGCTGTAGGATTTTAAAACCATCTGCACTCAGCAGGGTCGTACTCCAACCCTACACCTCGGTGTTAGCACGGTGGCACTGTGTTAATTTAAAAGAAATATCTGGTGGGATCGAGTCAGCAAGGGCCGTGCTGGCGGGTGAGAATGCAAAATTGTCAGGAAATCTTCTCATTTTCCTTAATGCTCTTCTGAGCCTTTCAAACGTCTGGAATTTCTTTGCTGCAAAGCTGTGTGTGATGAGAAATGGAAGTGTTATTTGGGAGGTTAAGGAAACTGCCCCAAAAAACTTGCTAGGAGAGAGTGAGAAGTCTGAGATGGGAGTCCTGCCTAAGCTTTGAGAAATGGGGAGTGTTCGTGTTCCCTTTGAGGCAAGAGGGGTCTGAGGGTGCTCAGTCTTCCCTTCAGAAATAGAAAAGATAAGTTAAAAATGAAATTAAAATATAATAAAATAAGATATGTAGCTATATTATCATCAATATTATCATAATTATTATCATTATTATAATGATTTTTGTTAGTTCATTTTTTTTGAGTTTGCCTTTCTTCCTTCAGGATTTTTTGAAGGGAATGGAATTTAATTCATAACCTGGGAAAACTGTTTAAAAGTGTTTCATCACAAATAGTTTGTGTGTTTCCATGAGGTTTTCCCGTGTTTTATTTAAGTGCTCTTGGGTTGACAAAGCAAGTTCAATTTAAACCAATGACATTGCTGTCACTACACTGCACACTGTGTCAGCATTTTCATTTATAAAAGCTGTTTTTCAAGGGTTTATAACTCAGCCATAAAACATATCCAGGCTGCCCGGGCTGGGGCTGAGTTTGTGTGAGCTCTGGAACCCATTCCCTCTCTCCAAGAGCCGTGTCCTGCACAGGAGGAGAAATTAAATTGCCCAGTATTTCTTGTTACTCTCCAATAGGACTCTGATCCCGCCTTCCCGTGGCTGTCATCCACAAGTGAACCCTAAAACATCCAAGGGATGATAAAATACATCTGGTTGGGTTTTAATAGCAGCATCAAGGCCAGGTTGGGTGGGTTTGGAGCAGCCTGGGATGGTGGAAGTTCCCTGCCCATGGGAAATGACCTTTAAGGTCCCTCCCAAGCCACCTCATCCTGGGGTTCTGTGATATCCTTGGCAGGGCTCATTTTCTCTCCAGATAGAAGTGGTGTAGTGTTAAAATGCTGGAAGTGAGAGCAATTTGCTAATGCCCAAAAACCAAGTAAGTTTTGGAAGTAGAAGCTCGTGTGCTTGGCTTTTTGCTCTTCCTTCTGTGTCACATCCTGGTCTCTGCTTTCCACTGTCCTCTGTTCTCCTTTGAAAATCAAATTTTCCTACAGAGATTATCCCTGTTGTCTCCCCCAGGGAAAAGGGGTTTGTGCATCCGTTTTGATATCAGTTTCATGTTAGTTCTTAAAACTCCCAGACTGAGAATTTCAATGCTTTGGTTACCAGAGTTCTCATGAACTGTGGATTTGTAAGAGCTTTCAAAGGTTTTTAGCAATCTCTCAAGAAGTCATCAGGCATTTTCAGGGCTTGTGTGCATTCCCACACGCAGGAAAACCAGGAATTACCCAACAAATGTGCCTTCCCTTGTTACTTCAGGCACATCTGAGCCCTGGTTGCGCTGTCAGAGTGGTGGAGCTCAGACTCTGCGTCTCGCTCTGGCTGGGAGCACAGAGGGAGCTGGAGAAGAGCTCACTCAGCCCACAAAGAGCAGGAGGAAGATGCTTGAAGAGGATGCTCCAAGAAAAGCAGCTCTGCTTGGAGATGGTTCTCTACAAGCACTTCAGTCTTGAGGATGTTTAACTGCAGAAAACTGGTGTCGGGACTCGAGCAGCGCCCGGTCAAGGAGGGGAGGTTTCAAATCTCCTTCTGAGGAGTCTAAAATGTGGGATCAGTTACATCTCATCAGCTTGGAAGCGATGCTGGTTCAAGGCCAGGATTGTGAGCTGATCTGAGGGAAGTTCTGCAGGGTTTCACTCATCTGTGGGTGCTCTTGGATCAGGTCACACCCTTATCTAAACCAGGGCTGCAGATGTGGTGCTTAGGGACGGGGTTTAGTGGTGGTCATGGTTGGACTTGATGCTCTTAAAGGTCTTTTCCAGCATAAAGGATTCTGTGATTAGAGGTGGTGGAGGAAGAATCCGAAACCCAGATCTTGCTGGTACAGCCTCATTTTTGTAGTGGTCTGGAAGAAACAGCCTCAAGTTGTACCAGAGGAGGAAAAATAACACTTTTCCTTTAGGACTAAGGAAAGCAAGGATATAAAAAATGGTTGTTATTGTTGTTGGTGGTATTGCAATGAGCCTCACCTTGTTGCTGTCAGGTTTTAGGGACCATAGTGCTGTGATGTTTGTGACTCGGTGACAACTCCTTCTGCTCAGCCAGGCAGAGGAGCTGTCACGTGCACAACCCGCTCAGCAACCCGAATCCTTCTTATTGAGGAATATTTATGGAGTTTCAGCCGTTCCTCGTGGAATGATGCACTTCAGAAACTCATTCTTGGGAAAAAGCTGGCCTATATTTCTATTATTTTTTTCCCTGGAGCTATTTTGGGTGATTTGTCCAAGCAGTGCCCGTTCCCTCCAGTTCCTCTCCCACCTCCAGCGCCCACCGGGATGGGGACGGACAATGTCCAGCCACACCACGAGCCTCGTGCTGGTGGGATTGGGAGCGGAGGGCCCAGTGCCTGAGGGTTGGGTCATGAATTAATAATTGCTGTGTGGTGGGGGAGGCCCCTCACAAGAGCTGGAGCCGGGGAAGTTGCCTCGCAGAGCGCTATCAATCACTCAGTGACCAGAACTTCCAGTAATTAGTGTATTTTATGGGCCTTTGCTTCAGTGACTCGGAAGCACATATGCTCCACTCCCAGCTAAACTTAGCCCGAGTAATATTCCAGGATGATTTATCCGCCTGCTGCACTGGGATGTAACCCTATATTAGGTGAAGATTGTCAACTAAGCTGCAATAAAGTGGAAGTTTAGGTACAGTTTGCGCGGGTTGAGACCTCGATGGATCATTGTTGCTCAGCAATTGCTCTTAGGCCGCTGTGGGCAGGGAAATAAATAATGCGGTTCTCCACCCAGGCAGAGGGATGAGGGGATAATTAAGGGATAACATCAGCTGTGGGTGTTTGGAATGTGTATTTTATATATGGGGTTACAGGGTTGTTTAATGTGTATAACGGAATATAGAATGTGTATTTATGTTTATATAAATATATGTGAGGGTGGTGAGGCCCTGGCACAGAAGCTGGGGCTGCCCCTGGATCCCTGGAATGTCCCAGGCCAGGTTGGATGGGGTTTGCAGCATCCTGGGGTAGCGGAAGGTGTCCCTGCCCACAGCAGGATGGATTAAAGGACCTTTAAAAGGTCCCTTCCCACCAAACCATTCCAAGACTCTATCATTCTGTAGATTGTTTCCTATTCTTACTCTGTGTAATACAGTTGTTTTTACTTTTAAAGAGTCAAAAATTTAGGAAGTTTCCCTGCCTTCTCCCATGATTTAATTGCCTGTCCTGGCAGATGGACCCTCACTCCAGCAGAGATGAAGCTGAGCTGCACTTCCACCAGCACAGCCAAATTTAACCTATTTTTCCCTTTTTGTATCGAATTTAAATCCAGCAAACAACTGAGCAGGAAGCCTCTCTGCACAAACAAGGAATCAAATTAACCCTCGTGGAGCGTTTGTGGAGATTTTCCACCTGACAATCCCCCTGAAAAGCCCCTGGCCCACCTTTGTCCCTTTGGAAAAGGCGCTGCCGTTCTCGGTGTCACCTTTGAAGATACAGCAGTAAAAGCCTGGTAATATCCAGGATTTGTGGCCAGGCAGAAATGTGCAATTTAACCCTGATTGTCTGCAGCCTTTAGCTGGCAGTGCATTTGCTATAGTTCATATTTAAAAGAAGTCAAAGTGAAACTAATTATCTTTAATTAAGGCGAATTAGGCTTTGATTTTTAATATATTTTTACGCAGCGACGGAGCTGGAACTCATCTGCTCAAGCCAAGGAATGTCCCAAAGGTTATTAGGGCATATTTCTGGTGTTGGTAATAACCTTCCCCCTCCCAGCCCTGGCCACCAACAAATCTGTCACTTCATCCGTCTCCGTTGCGCCGCTCCTGCCCCTCCGCAGGGGTCGCAGATTCCACAAGTTATCAGCTAATGGCCTTATACATTAAAAATTGAAGCTTTCCTCACTCCGAGGCCTTGCAAGGCTTTGTTCTTAAGCCCCAGACACTTTGGAGTGCAGCTGCAAACTATAGGCAGAAGATTAAATTAATTTGTAACTCTTTTTTTTTTTTTTCCCCTCTTTCTTTTTTTTCGGGCCTGCATTACTAAATCCTGCACATTTAATTGAAACCCTGCTTCAAGATGCTTTGTGTTTCTGTTCCTCTTTGTTGTCAGTTTAACCTCAGAAGCACTTTAACGCTGCTAAATTGCTGTTATATCCTTTTGGATTTTTTATTTAAAAAAAAAAACCAACTCTGCAATAAGAGGACAGTGAAATTGATATTAGAAGGAGAAGAAAAATCTTGGAGTAGTTTTTGAGGTATTTAATATTTATTAAGGTCCATACCCTGCAGAGTTTCAGGTGATTTTAAGCCCATCTATCTAGGAATGTATAAATTGGTGTTGGAATGAAATTTCACTTAGGGAATTTTATGTTATCCAGTAGTTAAGTCTGATTTTGAAAGTTTCTCGTGTCTGAGCGTGGCAGAGTGGCGGCTGCTTTTCCATAAAATGAGGGTTTAACTGCAGTGCACAATCTAAATGCAAAATCCTTGGATGGAAATTTAATTGTGTAAAATGTGCACGAGGTAATTAAGAACAAATTTTAGAACATTTCAGACTATAAAGTCCTCCTTCGGCTCCATCACTGGCGATACTGCGAGCGCTTATTTTCAATTTGCAGTTATGCTGAGAAACATGGAATGTGTCTAAATTAAGAATAAAAGCATCCCGTGCTCTCCAGTGTAACTGTAAATTAAAAAACAACTTGCACAACATCGACAATAATCTAAGTGGGAAACTTTATTGCCTGAGTGTCCTGAAAATATGTTTTGAACTTCCTTTCCTCAGCCACTTTCCAAACAGGATACAGGCAGAGCTGCTGCTGTGATTTTATTCACAATATGCAGCAGGCAAGGAAGAAGTGAGCTGGAGAAAGTGGTTTGTAAGTAAGGGGGGGTTTCTGGATTTCCCTTTTCAGTTCTGAAATGGCAAATCACATTATTTCAAGAAGTCATTTGAGTTCTGTGTTCATTTATCTGCACGTTAAATGTGTTTGAGAACAGGTTTTAGTTGCTTTCCAGCCCTCCTTACAGTGCTCAGTCCAGAGGTTCTTCCTGAATCAACACTTAATGATTTGAAATTTTGATTTTTTCAAATTTCAGTTGATATCAAAATTTGATAGTTTGGTAAAAGTCATCATACACACACTCTGTAGCTCTGTTATTTCATGATCTGGGATTATTTCGCAGTTTATCAAGTGCTGGTTTAAAATCTGATGGTGCATCCCATCCATCCATCTCCTGCCCAAGCCTTGGGGAAGGCTCCTTCTCAGGACACAACCTCACTGTGCTGTTTTCATTGCTCTTCTGGGCTATTTCTGTGTTTAAGAAAGTCATTGTTTTAGAAAACACACACCTGCACTCCAAAAAACGTCATCCATGTAGCTGCTCCAAGGTGAAATGGGGTGGGAAAGTGTTTTCCTGGCATAATTCTTAGTGATTGGTCTCCTTCTTAATCTATTTCCACACCATTCTGCCTCTGCAATTCACTGGGCTTTTTTAAATGAAGGTTTTTACAGTTCTTGTGTGGGAAAAGACCTCAAGATCATCAAGTCCAACCATCAGGAAGGGAAATGAGAACCATCTCCCTGAAGTTCAGGCATTCCCTCCTCAATATCCAGACATAAAACACTGATCAGTTCCCAAACCCAACTAATGGGAATGGAAATATTCTATTTTTCTTAAAATACATTAAAAGAACTGCAGGTTCTGGAGTTTCATCCTGTAAATGCAGAGAAGTTTTGGACAATGTGTTCATTTGGTAGTTTTTGGGTTTTCCATCCTGCACTGGGCTTGTTCCTCGTGTTCCTGTAACTTCCTTGAGACAAATGATAGTTTTGAAAATCCCTTTAGTGAATCTCTCATCTGTTTGTTGTTTGGGCTTTGGGTTTTTTTTCTTTACTTTCACTGTGACACTTTTTATAAATCTAAATCTACACACAGAGGTCACTGGTTGGCTGAACTTAAACCGTTTTACTTAGTAAATTTAATTAAGAAAATACAGTGCAACTCATAAGCAAATGAGTTTTTCCTAGTTTTAAACCAAACCACCCTCTTGAGTGCTGATTGCCTCGCTCGACCCCTGGTGATATAGAAACAGGCAAAATTAAAAAGGACATTAAAGCTTCATTAAATCTGAAACACATTTAGTACAGTGACATATCTGCAGGCTATTTCAGGGAAGATTACAGACTCTTTGCTAAGTTTCTTAATTTATAATACCTTGACAATCTTGCAGGGAGGAAACAAGTCTGAGCAGATGAATCCAGTGGTGGTTCAGGGGATGCAGAAGTGGCACGGGAGCTGTCCCTGCCTGTGTTTGCAGCTCTCAGCTTCACTGAGAAATGTTTCTTTTTAACAACCCCCCAAAGAACTTGTTGCTGATGCATTTGGGGTCCTTCAGTGCTCATTTATACACCCTGTACTTACGTCTGGCTCTTTCCCCAAGTGTTCTGCTGCCTTGGAGCCCCTGCTGAGGCCTGGAGTGGTCAGGGAGAGGGAGCATCAGGGGGAATGGAAATGCTTTGTTTGAAGTCATCATCGAGGCGGTGATTGTTTTTCTTAAATAACATCTGCAGAACGATGCTCTGTGCACAGAAGCATCATTATCTCCTTGTTCCCTCTGTAGTTTTTCACTATTCTTCAGCCAGTCATTGGAAAAATCAGAACTTACTCTGCTGCTGTTCACAGAAAACTGTTGGGCGTTTATAGGTTTATTTCTAGGCTGTCACAACAGCACAGCTCCTCAGGATCTCAGATGTCTGCTTGGAACAGAAGGGTGAGGCTCCCAAAAGGGGAGAAGGTGGTAAAGGATGTGTTTTAGTAGCCCCTGGTCCATAACAGGAAGGGTTTTTTCTTAACTCTGCAGCAGCAATTTTCAGGGCCTGCTATGAGAGCCACCCAAGAGACTTTTCTGAGGTGGGAATGGGCACAGAATTCCAAAATGGTTTGTGGTGGAAGGGACCTTCAAGATCATCTGGGCAGGGACAGCTTGCACTGTCCCAGGGTGCTCCAAGCCCCATCCAGCCTGGCCTTGGACACTGCCAGGGATCGAGGGGCAGCCACAGCTTCTCTGGGCACCCTGTTCCAGGGCCTCACCCCCTCCCAGGGAACAATTCCTTCCCAATATCCCATCTAACCCTGCCCTCTGGCAGTGGGAAGCCATTCCCTGTGTCCTGTCCCTCCATCCCTTGTCCCCAGTCCCTCTCCAGCTCTCCTGGAGCCCCTTTAGGCCCTGGAAGGGCTCTGAGCTCTCTCTGGATCCTTCCCTTTCCCAGGTGAACATTCCCAGCTCTCCCAGCCTGGCTCCAGCCCTCGGAGCCGCTCTGGGACCTCCTCTGGACAAGAATGGTGAAGTCAATATTGTGAAAGCTTCATTTAGCAGTAGAAAATTGTTAAAGTAGAAATTGTTTCATCTCTCTCACACAAATGCTCTGGGACCCACTCTGGGTTTGTGATGTCTCCCCCGAGGATCTGGCAGAAATCTGCTGGTTTTGCTGAGGCTCCCAGCCCAAGGGCTGAACTCTCCTGGGTTTGGAGAGCAGCTGGAATTGCAGGAAGGGCCCCATCTCTGCCTTGTTCCTGAACTGGTGAGGCTCAGGGGTGCCTGGTGCCCCTTGCCCACCTCACTGCAGCTCTGTCTGTGCCTGGTTCTCATCCTTAGGAGAGTTTTGTGCTGCCAAAAGGCTGAAATTTCACCTCGGGGGAGCTGCAATCTGGCCAGGTCAGGTAACCCCAGCCCCAGGGCTCAGGTGTCAGCGCCAGGGCAGTGCTGGGAGGCAGCTTTGGCCCAGCCCTGCTGCGGGGTTTGTCCCTTGTGGGGGGTGACACCGTGCCTCAGACCTCCAGCATTGCTGCTCTAGCTCAGCATGGTGGGGATGTGACTGGTTTATCCAGCTGGGAAATCCCTGCTGTCCCTGCATCCACAACCTCTGTGCTAGGCCTTCTTCTGGAGGCCGGTAACAGGAGGATTCTCAAAGGTTTTGTGAGGTGTAGGGAAGCTCTTGCCTCCTCTGTAGACTGTGGGGAGAGGTTGGCACACCCACAGAGATCAGAAGAGAGCTGCTCTGAATGCCCTGTGTCAGCTCAGGGTGTGCCAGAGGAAGTTCAGGTTGGATATTGGGGGAAATCCCTTCCTGGAAAGGGTTATCAAGCACTGGCACAGCTGCCCAGAAACAGGGAGTCCCCGTCCCTGGGGGGATTTAAGTCCATGTGGATGGGGCACTTGGGGACGTGGTCAGTGGTGGCCTTGGCAGTGCTGGGGACAGTTGGACTCGATGGTCTGAGAGGGCTTTTCCGTGATTCTACCCCTGAAAACCCTGGTCCTTCACTGAATAGGAGACAAAGTAACTCCAAGCAGCTGTATTTTGCTGGAATTGTTTCCAAGGTTTCCCACCAAGTGGGAAAACCTGCCTGGTACAAAGAATTTCTCTTGGAATATTTATTAGTTATGGCCAGTAGAATATTTTTAGGCAATATACATAAGAATGTGGATTTTGGGACTACTCTGTAATGCCTTAATTGACTTATAAAACAGCAGGGGCAGCAAATGCAGTCGATATCCTGGAAAAGTGGAGCTGAAGGAAAGATGAGGTTTCTCTGTGGGTGCTGTGGGCTCTCTCCACATCCCACTCAGGTCTGACACCCACAGGGACACAAAGCTCAGCTCTGTAACCCAGATTTTACCCTGAGCCAGTTAAGGAAGGACTTTGGGAGTTGAGAGCTGCTCTGCAACGCCTGCTCATCACAGATAATTATCAGCAAAGGGCAGCGCCTTGGCCTCCCTGTTGAGGCTGAACTGGTTTCATTTCCAGTCCTCGGGAACTTGGGCATCAGACAGTGTCACTGAGGGAGACAAAAGGGCTGGAGAAACACAGGAATCCCAGGCAGAAGGAGGGGTGATCCTGGTGAAGGGCCCATTCTAAATACAGCTCTTTGTGTCTGCAGAATCCCTGCCGCTGCCGTTCCCCCATTTATACAATCGTGAGAGTTGAGTACTTTTCTCTCTTTAAGGAAATGTGCCCTCCATGCAAATCTCTATAACTAGACAAATATTATTTCCTTTCCCAGCTTGCTCTTGGGAGGTTTCCATATCCTCAGGTAAGATTGTTCATTACTGCTGTTTGCCACTGTGACATTCATTCCTATGTATGAAGGTGCAGAGAGCAATTGTGAACATTTGAGCCACATACAAATAAATCTGTCCTGTTAAATTGAAAAGTGGGATCTGGAAGGAGTCATTTAGAAGTCTCTATTGATTTTTTTTTTCTTCTTCCCTCCCCCCCCCCCCCCCCTCTTTTTCTCTTCTCCAAACTCTACATTTTCTTTCCCTGGAGACAATGAAAATTGTGATGATGTTAATGATGGTTTTGTTGGGAGACTAAAAAATAATCTAGTGTTTACAACGGGGCTTCAGAAGCAGGAAGGTGTATCTGCTCCTTTTTTTTTATAATTTCATTTTTAATTCCAATTTGGAATAATGGTACAATGGTCTAAAATCTCCTCAAAAATAGAATGTGAACTGAATACTTAAAGGAGCTTCAGATTCTTCCTTTTAAGAGGACCTAATATTAGTATTTTATGTAAATCCTGGTATTTTCTAAGTTTCCACCTGAAGCTGGTGGTAAAACTCTTTCCTACTCCGGTGGCAGTGGTTGGGTGGATGCTGAGCTCTGCTTCACCACAGAATATTTTACTTTTTATGCTTAAAGCCCCCATGAAGCTCTGAACAAAACAACCACTTCAGAACTAGGTTTGACGATCACTTGAAATTCTCATCTCGAGATGGATGTTAGAATTCACAGGAACAAACTGTTCAGCAGTTCCTCAAATTATTCTTTCCAGGGAGAGAGGGGAAAAAGTGAAGTGTCCAGGGACTAAAATGAATTATTTGAATGTGGTTTTTATGTTTTCATATGTTTTATGAAGACTGTTCTCTGCATCTTGGTCTCTACAGCTCGGAGTGCCTGGAGGCATGTCTGATTTAAAGGTGGTGTTGGTCTGTGCTCTTTAAGCATCTATTAACTTGCTATTATTATGCAAATAACTGTTGTAATACACATACTAATTTATGCATGGTTAGATTATGCAGATGCCTCACAAACATGGTTATTGAATAATAGGCTGGGACTCATTCCCTCTCCCATTTTTATAAGCTGTTTTAAGCAAATTCTCCTGACACTTTTACGGACTTGGGAAGGTTTTGCCTGGGTGGAAATACTCGGATTTTTCACTTTGCTGTCTCCTCTGCAAAACGTTCACTGACACTATTAACAGAACAGACCCAGCATATTTTGTCTGGATTTTAAATGTATTTTTGGAGGAGAGGATTGGAAAAGAAAACTCTTGTGTTGAAGAGCCCTCCATGCGTGGGGAACTCGCTGAGGGTCTCGATGTTCGTGTATTTTATAACCTAAAATCCAAGGGATGAGGGGACAGTTTTAAATAACCCTCATGGAAGTGTCAGAGCACGGGGAAGGAAGTTGGAGCATGGACATTCATGTGGTTCCAGGCAAAAATGTCTCCCTGAACTGGGAGCAAACCATGATTGCTAAGTTTAAGATGCTTTTTGCTGTTCTAATTAAAAAGCGTATCGGGTTTGTAAAAGAATATTTGGCAAGTCAGTAGTCCATGAAATTGTATATATTTTTTAATGCAAAACAGTTTGAGGAGGTGAAACTTTAAAATGTGGCCATTAAGCTTTTCAAGCAAGTGCTTTTCAGAAGGAATTTTATGTGAAGAATATGCATTTTAGGCCTGTGCTTACATGGTCACGAGAACCCTTAGAAACCTTCTATGATTAGGGTGATAATTAATAGAGTTTTTAAATGTCCAAATATCTCTTTATTTTCCTAGTAAGGGCCTGATTCTGCCCATTCCTTGAGTAATTCCTCCTCCCTGCAGTGGGGTTATTCAAGGAATGACTTTAAATCACATGTGGTTCCAAATTTGTCCCTAAATACCTCGAAGTTGCTTCCCTCTGAAAATGGAAAGCGTGGCCAGGTGGGTGGGAACACCTGAAATTTCCTGCAAATGGATGTTTGTCTGCAGCTGCAAAAAAAAATTTTTTTTTTCTTTTTTCTTTATTTTTAAGACGCAGACAAATGGTGTGTGTAAATTCAGTTTAAACGAAGAAGATTTATAGGGGGAAATCATTGCAGTGTGGAAATTCAGGACTCCTGCAATATGGCAGGAAAACTGAAGGATGATTATTTCATTTTCTGGCCTTTAGTAGAGTATTTTAATGGCAGAACTTCCCACTTCTCATTTCCCACTATATCTTTGATAAGTATTTATCTTGCTGGCTTATTAATCATTATTTAATCTTTACAATTAAGTCTTATCTTGAAAGCACTTGAGCAAGCAAGCAACTGTAAAGTCGCTTATGGGTGTGTTTAGAGTTAATATAAAATTATTAACTCTAATTATATTTTTTAGTCTCAATATACAGAATATAATCTTCATAATCTGTATCTAACAGCAAAAGGGAACGACCTGGGCAAGGAAATAACCAATAGCAATGCTCAGAAACAAGTTTTCCACTCTAAAAACTTTGCACAGGAAACTCTTACGCCTTAAAATTGAGTAAATATCTGAGGTTTTGGTGGGTTTCATTGTTTTGGTGTTGGCTTTCCTGTCGTGGTCATGGAATGTGCTTTTGTAAAATGTAGAAGTCCCTTTGGAAGAAGGAGGGAATGATGCTCGTAGGATTTTCCATAGGTACAAACTGAACTGTTTAAGGGCACATTCACCCTGGATTTATTTGCACGACTCTATTAATTAATAAGAATGGTGCCTGTGCTCACAAATACTCTTGAATAAAGTTATTTTTGTACATAAACATTAAAAAAAGAGAAGAAACCCCTTTTCCAAGGCTGCTGGTCCAATAACCCATCCAGCTTTTTTGGGATCTAAGGAAGGAAAATAAGTTTAAATTTGCCTTTAAAAGTTTCACCTTAATTTCTATGATTTTGATTTTACACAAAGAACTGTAAAGAAAAAAAGATACCCCAAAAGGCCACGGCACCTTGTTTTTGTAATTAAATTTGAGGTTGGAACCCCAAAGATCCGAACAAACCGCACAGCGAGTCCCGGAGATTCAAATTCCACGTCTCGGATAAAAACACGATGGGGGCAATGACTTGTTTAATGATAATGCAATTTAGGAGAAATGAAAAGAATTGCCCACTAAATATTCTCGGCTTGTAGTCAAACTTTATACAAAGCAGGGTGTTAAAAGGACGGCGCATCCATTAGGGAAATATTCCAAAAGAGCAGGCAGCACTCAGCTGCCGAGGATTTAATCAGCTGGAGGGACGACTACGACTGTATTTAAGAGACTTTTGCATTTAGAGAAATACAATCCCAGGCTAAGCTTAATAAATTAGATGAAAATGACCTGATTTTTTTTTTTTTTTAACGCAAAAAAGCCCAAAAAAAANTGTCTCTTTTCAGGCATTCTTTCAGGAGGGTAGCAACTGATGGGCAGCTGAAGATTGGCAGAGTAAAACTTGTGGGGAAATGACCATGTTCGCTTGCTCTCAGGGGAGATCAGCCAGGCCTGTCCAAAACTCAAAAGGCTGCAGAAACACTAGATTTCTGTAAACCCATTTATATCGTGATTTTCAAGGAAACCTTAGATAAAGAACATGCATTAATTATAGTCACACACAAATCAAAACACTGTAGAACTAGAGGTCTTTTTTTCTTTTTTTTTCTTTTTTTTTTTTTTGTTAAATTCCGACTCCCCGCTGCTACAGCGATTTTCATCTTGTTGTTAATTTTCCCTGCTCCATATGGAGCTCCAGACATTTCACCTGGAGGCTGTACTAGATTTTGCTGTAGCGATCGCACTTCCGGAGGCCAAAACTGTCATTTAAGGTTCCTGGTGCATCTGTCTACGCCAGGCTTTTTTTTTTTTTTTTTTTTTCTTT